>PVJC01029545.1:0-12416 GCA_004026665.1 Murina feae
GAGAAACGGTTAATTTTAATATTTCGCTTTTATTAGTTTAGATTATTATCACCTTAATTTAATTCATCTAATATGGCTTCCTTTAATTCTTTGAACATAGTGATAAGAGCTTTTTCACATCTTTACTAAGATGCCATCTTTTCTGCATTTGGGTACCCTCAAAGGAACTTTTTATTGCATACATTTTAATTCCTGGGTATAGGTCACACTTTCCTGTTCTTTGTATGTTTCTTTACTTTTTATTGAAAACCGAACCTTTCATATATGCACCCACAGTGGATACCACATCCAAGTCCCCACTCTTCCCTCCATGATCCTGCTGTTGTTTGATTAGTAAGTTGGCCTGACTGGTTAAGTGTTGTCTATTTCCCCACAGTGTGTAGCTTCTGATGCCACTTGCCAGAGGGCACTGCGGGCATGTGCACAGTTTCTCTGCTGATCAGGTCTTAGTTAACATCTTTGACTGTGCCTTCCTGAACTCCCTGCTAAACTTAAGCTTTTTGCTGGTCTGCCTCCTAAGTTTCACAGCGTGCTGTTTCCTTCTACCAGTTGTAAGCTCATTCATTGTTCTACTGTATGTAACAACACCTTGGGGCATAAATAACTCCACATTAGAATGTGATCCCATTAAAGTGGAACACTAGGCATGAACAGAGTGCTGCCCATCTCTAAACCTTGCTCCACTCCTAGGAAGGCCTTCTTTGCTATCTCTTTCACTAATTCTCTTTGCTGAACTTAAAGCCCATCTACTGTTTCATTTGTTGTTACTACCATCATGAAACTACTAGTCTCCACTCATTTGCTTACTAGCAAGACATTTCTTGGGCATAAGCTTCACACATTCTGTTTCAAATAAATGTGGTCGCCTTAGTGAGAGATGCAGAAATCTCTGTTCTTTCAATCTGTCTTGTACCCTGGACAGAACATCTATGCCATTGCCCTGGACCTGGGGGGAGAGACAGTGGCATGCTTCTGCCAGATGAACAAATTTACTCTATGTGTGGCCATTGTATGGTGATGGTAGCATTGGTCTTTTTAGTTTAGCTCCCTCATGATGGAACCATTATAATTAATGCCCAGAACTATTCACCTGCTGTGCCCAGGGTACAACTTCTGCCTTATGAATGTGGGTAAGAGGAGATACAGAGCCTCTTGGCTGCACCTTCCTGGAATATAACTTTTGAAACATGTTTCTGAGGAGGACAATGAAAAAATTTGGCTGCCTATACTTACTAAAGTACAGCCATAGTTTACACTGGGTGCTGGGAGAAGGGCGTACCTATGGTCTTGGCCACAGACAGAAGGATGAAGTCTTCTGCACAGAGCTGGGTATGAGAGTGGCTATAGGAGCAGATCGTAGCTCAAATGCCACACACATACACACACACGCTCAAGATTTTTTATTTTCTTACCAATATCTACTGGATTTTTAAATAAACCTTTCTTCATTTTGTATGCTCCTAAGAAGAATTTCAGATACTTGAAATTTTAATAGAATTTTTACCAATTAAATGGTTGTTTCACTGGGAAGAGAGTCTACTAAACTACTCACATGGCCCTCTTGGTGTTGAGAAAATAAATTTTTGACAACATGAAACTTATTTCAAAGACAGTGAGATTTTGGCAATAAAATAAAAGACATTGTCAGGGTTGGATAGCAACAAAATATTTTATAAATGCCTCAGTACTGTGATAAATCTTTGAACTATGAGTGAGGTTGTGATATAAAGACTCCTATGATATCAATGTATATGAAGTATCATAAACCACAGGACATTTGAGCTCCTGAGCTCCTAAATATTTGTCTTACTGGAAATCATTTTAGTTTATATAAAATGCTTATGGAATATGCGGATGTAATACTTATGGTATCCCTAGAAACTTCAGGAAGAATTACCTACATTGTTTTACTAGAATAATAGAAAAAGGACATGTCACATATAAATAATAAGGCATAAATAGAGTTCATATTGGTGGTTTAGAATGGTTCATTTAAACAAAAATCAATGTCCACCTCTGACCACAATCCTGAAAACATGTGCATTGTGTAAAGGGCACAAAAGACAGTGAGTCTCTTATGTAAAAATGAACACAGATTATTCATTAACACTCCTGGTGAGAGATGTGAAGGGAATGCATAATAATTTCATTCATTTTGCTTGCAATTCTTAAGATGTAACAACTATTATTTCAGATATCCAGGTGCTTTCACTATAATTTTATAGCTTGAGTTTGTTATTTGGCATCATGATCTTTTCCATCAGTCTGAGAGACCACCTTCCCAAGATTTGTCTTCTCCAATTATTACCCCTGATTTAACCAAAGAAAAGATGATTTTTCCCATTATCATTGTTTCCCTTTCATTTTCCCAGCAGCACATCAATTGACACTGCCATCTTTGTGACAGGAGAGACTAGAAAAATTATCAGGTGACAATTACCTACTTAATTAGATTTGGCTTACTTGTAGCTAAGTCCTGGCATTTTCAGAGCTCCTACTGTACTTCCTTAAGCCTTGTTCCTTTAGGCTGTCACAGTTATTGAACCAAAATACCAAGTTCTATGGAATAAATTAATATATGCTTCTTCATCACAACCTCTGTCTCTTGAGTAACTCCAACTGACTACTGCTTCACTTACCACAATATAATTATCTAGTAAGTTCCAGCTAAAACTTATATGTATTTATTGAAACTGTAGGGCCAAGCTTGTGCAACTATAACTTCTCAAAAACAGTGCTCTTAGATTCATGACAGTTCGAGAAAATATTTATTTTTACACTGTAAGATAAGTGCTTTGAGTCTTAATAAGTTCCTAATTGATGAGGAGAAAGGCTTTATGACTATGGTCTGAATTGCACCTTCTGACATGCTATATTAAATCATTTTTGTTTCTGGACAAATTTTTGTCATACCTCATACAGTGAGATCAAAGTAGTAACTAGATTGGTTATCTTTGTTATATAAACAGGAAGGCCTTTCTCAGTGCACAAAATTCATGCACGGAGGTGGGGGTTTCCTCAGCCCAGCCTGCACCCTCTCCAATTGGGGACCCACAGGGATCAGTCCTAAACCAGCAGTCGGACGTCCCTTTCACAATCTGAGACCACTGGCTCATAACTCCTTACCTGCCTGCCTGATTGCCCCTAACTGCCTCTGCCTGCCTGCCTGATCACCCCTAACTTCCCTCTCCTGCCAGCCTGATCTCACCCCCAACTGCCCTCCCCTATAGGCCTGGTTGCTTCCAACTGCCCTCCCCTGCTGGCCTGATCTCATCTCCAATGACCCTCCCCTATCTGCCCGATCTTGCCCCCACTGCCCTTCCCTGCCAGCCTGATCTCACCCCCAACTTCCCTCCTCTGCTGGCCAATTTGGCTCTGATTGGTTGGTGTATATGCCAGTCAGCATCAGAAGCTCTGCCTCCTAGACAACCTTTGGTTCTTCACAGCACCCACATTTGGTTCTGATTGATCAGTTCCTATGCCAGTCAGCAGCAAAAGCTCTGCCTCCTAGATAGCCATTGGTTCTTCACAGCACCCACATTTGGTTCTGATTGGTTGGTTCCTATGTCAATTAACATCAAAAGTTCCACTTCCTAGGCAGCCATTCGCTCTTCATAGCACCCAGATTCTGTTCTGATTGGTCAGTTCCTATGCCAGTCAACGTCTCTGGGCCTATCAATGGGGCCTGATAAAAAAGGTGGGGCTGATCAGCAGCCCTGGTAAAGGCTTGGAGAGAAATGGAGGCACCACTGTTGGTCAGGCCAGGAGAGACAGAGAGGCAAGTTCTGATCAATGGCTGTCATAGAGGTTGCGGATCAGACCCTGCCTCTCTCTCTGCAAGACTCTCTCTGGTCCTGATCTGAAGCCCCCTCAGCAGTCAGTGATGGGACAAGCATCTACAGTGGAAGCAGTCAATGCTGGGTTGCCATGCCCACCACTGACTGCAGGACTGACTTCCAGTTGGCTGAGCCTTGGCTGTGACCAGTTGTTACGATCCTGGGTGTTTATATATTAGAATATTACTTTAATTTAAATTGATTTTCAGATAACCCACATTGATAAGTATTTTCCTTGCCTGGATCTCTACCTGGCACCATGCTTTTTTTATGTTAGAATGCACAGTAACCAGTGTGGTGAAAACTTACCTGGGAAACTCAGGCCCAGTCTTCCAACTTTACATCATCTGTGTTTCATGCTGAAGGACTCATTATTTCTTGGTCACTTTGAAGATTCAGCCTAAAACTAAATTCATAAAAATTCTATAGGTTTAAAAAAAGGGGAGATGGTATGGACACAGGATTGAATCAAGTTAGCTGTTAGCTTTCTACCAATAATGGAACTTAATTTCTAGTTCCAGAAATGAGTGCTCTGAACATATATATCCTGTAAAATAAAAGGTTAATATGCAAATCAACAAAACAGCAGAATGACCGGTCGCTATGATGTGCACTGACCACCAGGGGACAGACACTCAACCCAGGAGCTGCCCCCTGGTGATCAGTGTGTTCCCACAGGGGTCGCATCATTCAGCCAGAAGCCGGACTCAAGGCTGATGAGTGTGGTGGCAGTGGCGGGAGCCTCTCCTGCCTCCTCAGCTGTGCTAAGGATGTCTGACTGTTGGTTTAGGCTCGCTCCCCATCAGAAAGTGGGCCTAAACTGTAAGTCAGACATCTCCAAAGGGTCCTTGGACTGTGAGAGGGCACAGATTGGGGGTAGGGATCCCCCAAGTGCACAAATTTCATGTGCTGGGCCTCTAGTCTATACATAAACATGCAGGCATCCTAGAAAGAAACTGAGTTCCCAATTTTAATCCTACTCTTTACTAGGTTTCTGGTAACACTGAAACTTTGTCAGCAAACAACCACTATCCTGTCTTCTCTTCTAAGGGACTGACTTCATTAGTCAGCTCACATTGTCATAACAGCATACCATACCAAATTTTAAACAATAAAAAAATTATTTTTCACATTTCTATAAGCTGAAAGGCACTGAGTTGTCTTCTGGTGATCTCTTCCTGGCTTGTAAATGGCCTCCTCTAGCTGGGTCCTCACACAGAAAGGCCTTTCTCAGGGCCTAGTGGAGACAGAGATTGTTCTAGTGTCTCTTCTTCTTAAGGATACCAGTCCCATAAGATCTGGCCCTACCCTTATAACCTCATTTAGCCTTAATTACCTCTCTAATGGCCCTATCTTTGTATATAGTTAATTTGAGAGTTATAATCTTCAGTATATGGATTTGGGGAGAACACAGTTCAGTCCTTAACAGGGTCCCTGGCTGTACAAAGAGAATGACTCCCTTTCTCACTTCTCTAGTTTCTAGGCAGGTAGAAAGCCTTTTAAATGTAGTTCCTGTGTGTAATCCAATATCTCAATGATTTTTCAAACTAATCTTATTCCCCTTCCCCAACATTTCTCTGACTTCTATGGCTGGTGCTGAATAAGCAAGTAGAGAAGGACTGGGGGGTTACCAATTAAAAGGAACAGTGAAGCGTGTTTAAAATAAAGTTAACCGTAGTCACACATTTATGTTGTAAGTCACTATGTGGCAAAACTTCAATTTATATTACAAAACAGATTTCACCTACTGCCATTGCACACAGGGCCTCCAGATTTCAAACACATTGTAGAGTGGTCCAAACAAAGGGAAGACTATCATTGTACAGTGCTGTTCTCCCTGGAGCCCTACCCAGAGGTCACGCCATGCACAACAGTGTACTCTCAGCAGACAGCTATTGGTGGAACAGAGCATCCCATGTGTGCATTTGTGGTGAAGGAACAAGGTCCGCAGTTCAGTTATACATGGGTTGAGATAGTTAACTTGATGCATCTACCATGCAGTCACTCAAAGTTTATCCAACACACTGTAATGCTATTTTATACCATTGACTAAATACCCATCAATTATGGTCATTTTTACCATTACATAAATTATTTTTTTTTTTGGTGACTTTCCTCTTTTTCAGGGAACGACACCATCATTTATTCAGTTTACTCCAGGACACTGGGAGTCTACCTTGTCCCCTTCTCCCTGCTTGTCCATAAATCCATTACCAAAAATCTTGTCAATTCTTTCTATATATTTCATTCCCATTTTCTTTATATATGTTGCCACCATCCTATTCCATTCCATCATCATTTCCTTACCATTTTTTTAAAATTTTGTTTTATTGCTTAAAGTATTACAAAAAGTGTTAGATAAGGCTCCATTTTTTCCCTTGACCTTCCCCCCTATTTCCTTACCCCCCACAGCCTTGTGTCCATTGATTATGCTTATATTCATGCATACAAGTCCTTCAGTTGATCTCTTAACTCTCCTGAAACACTCCCCAGCCTCCCAGCTGTAGTTTGACAGTCTATTCAATGCTGTTCTGCCTCTATATCTCTTTATGTTCATCAGTTTATAATGGTCTTTATTATCCCTAAATAAGTGAGATCATGTGGTATTTTTCTTTCATTGACTGGCTTATTTCACTTAGCACAATGCTCTCCAGTTCCATCCATGTTGATGGAAATGGTATCCCAAGTTTTACATTTTGCTTCAAAATTCACTAGAGTTCAGTGGTTAGAAATACAAATGCAAGAAACTAAAGATAACCATAAAGTGTGCATCCTCTGATAATTTACTGCCAAACCATGTGACTCTCAGAATTCTCTAAGTAACTGTGCAAAGATGCCACAAGAGATTGGAGATACCCTGGATTCATGCATTTGGTCATTATCATATTCCCTCTGGATTACTCCAGTTCAACAGAAAACTGTGTGAAATAGTGAACATATAGAGATAATTCTATTTATTTTAAGTGATAATATAATCATCAAACCCATATGTTATCTAAATTAATAAAAGCGAAATAGTAAAATTAACCGTTTCTTTGGGACGCCCAATAGCCAATGGTATGCAAATTAGCCCAGCCAAGATGGTGGAGGCCTGGGCTGGCAATGGAGCAATTGTGCCGGCACACGCAAGGGCGGCCTGGCCTCTGCCCTTGCGTGGTCTGGTGGTCGGTTCCGGACAGTGGCGGGGGCTGCAGGGCCAGGCGGCCTCCCAGGCCCCTGGTTCTGCGGCCAGGGCTGGCAATAGAGCCATCGCGCCAGAGCACGTAAGGGCAGAGACCTGGCCTCCGCCCTTGCCTGCTCTGGCGGTCGGTTCCCGACAGTGGCGGTGGCTGCAGGGCCGGGCGGCCGCCCAGGCCCCTGGTTCTGTGGCCGGGGCTGGCAATAGAGAGATGGGGCTGGGAATAGAGAGATTGCTCTGGCCCACGCACAGGTGGAGGCCTGGCCTCTGCCTGTGTGTGCCCTGGAAGTTGATTCAGGGCAGTGGCAGTTGGCAGCAGGGCCGGGAGCTGGCTGCCCAGACCCCAGCCCTGCAGCCTGGGCCTGGGAATAGAGTGATCGCGTCAGTGGTTGGTTCTGGGCGGCCTTGGGTGAGAGCCGGCCCAGCCCTCAGCTGGGGCTGGCAATAGAGCAATCGTGCCCACGGTGGTTCCAGACAGTGGTGAGCAGCCACAAGGCTGGGAGCTGGCAGCCAAGCCCAGCCCTGTGAGACCTGGGAATAGAGCAATTGGGCCCATGCGACCTCAGAGGCTCAGTGGCGGGGGCTTGAGGGAGGTACCCCCTCGAGGTCATGCCCAAGCATCCTCTGCCCCTGCGCAGAGCCTCTGCCACAGGTCCAGCCACCTGCCTCCACCCTGGGGGCCTCCATGGGGCATGTGTGAGCATGTGCCTGGCTCCACCCCCGTGTGTCCTCTCAGCAGCATGGCCCCCCCAAGGGACCATGCACCAGCGTCCACCCCCTGACCTGCCACCCAGCTCTGCACCAGGTGTGTCCCCTCAGTGGTGGAGGCCCACCAGGTATGTGCAATGGTAGGCCACCCGGCTGGAAATGTCCACGGCTGCACTCACCAGCCATCCCACCTCCCAGTGCACAAACCCTGAGGGGGCTGTGGCCAGCCTGAAAACAGCTCTCAGCCCCTCACCCAGACTGGCCATGCATGCCAGCAGGTGGACATTCCCCCCAGGGGTCCCAGACTGTGAGAGGGCACAGGCCAGGATGAGGGACCCCCTCCTCTCCTTGCCGAGTGCACAAATTTTTGTGCACTGGGCCCCTAGTTTTAAATAACAATTTAGATTTATCAAAATATTTATTTTTCAGAATTTAAAAATAGAACACAAAAGGTTAAAAAATAACTAAAAACAAATATATTTTATGAGGTGAATTAAAGTTATATCTATAGGTTAACATTTGTTTGGATGTGACAGCAAAATAGCACTTTATACTTAATTATGTTTACTGACAATATACGCTTTTAGAAAAAGAAATAAGTTAAAGTAGCACTTATAATTAAACAATATGTGCTACTTTTTAAGGAACCATGTATTTTCCTTTACATTAAGAATTTTATTTAAGTGAATTTTCTAAAAAAATTTAGTAACATATTTGGTTAAATGCTATTTACTTATTTGTTGTTGTTGTTTTTTAAATTTACCTCTATATGACTGGCAATATTTTAAATGTGTTAAAATTTAAAAAAAAAATCTACTTAATATTATGAGACAAGTACTATTTTATCCCCCTCTTACACATGAAAAAAAAAAAAACACAAAAAACCCACAAAAAACATTTTAAAAATGTGTCCAATCATTTATGCATCATAGAATAATATAATAGACTAGGGGCCCGGTGCTCAAAAATTTGTGCACTCGGGAGGTCCCTCAGCCCAGCCTTTGCCCTCTCGCAGTCTGGGACCCCTCTGGAGATGTCCACCTGCTGGCGTGACTGGTCAGCCTGGGTGAGGGGCTGATGGCTGTTTTCAGGCTGGCCAAGCCCCCCAGTGTGGATCCTCACCCCATTGAGGTGTAGTCAGCCTGGGTGATGGACTGAGGGCCATTTTTAGGCTGCCCACAGTCCCTTCAGGTTTTGGGTCCCTACTGAGGTACCTGGCCAGCCTGGGTGAGGGTCTGATGGCTGTTTGCAGGCTGACCAAGCCCCCCAGTGGGGACCCTCACCCCATTGGGGTGTGGCCAGCATGGGTGATGAGCTGAGGGTTGTTTTCAGGCTTTCAGGCTGCCCACAGCTCCCATTGACTCAACATTCCAGCAAGGCTGGCTGGAAGCAGGTTTCTGGGGTTTATTTATCTTCCATAATTGATACACTCTTCCTTTAAGCCGAGGCTTAGGCAGGTAATGAAACTTCCTGTTGGCTTCAGCTTCGTGGCTTCTATAATTGAAATAATGTTGCCTTAGTAGACTCTAGGCAGGCAGTTTTCTCCATCGCTGGTGCAATGGAGGCCTGCTGTTTGCTTCAGCTCTGAGGCTTCTATAATAGCAACAACGTTGCCTGGAGCACAGAGAGGCCCAGCCAGCCGGCCGGCAGACAGTTTACTCCTGCTGCAACAGAAGCCGGCTATTTACTCTAGCTACGTGACTGCCCGCCTCCATCTTGGCTGGGTTAATTTGCATACAGCCACTCTGATTGGCGGGTGAGTGTGGCTTAGGTGTCCCTTAGAAATGGTCAATTTCAATATTACTCTTTTATTAAATTAGATTCATAAGCTATTTACAAATAATATATATTACAGTGAAAGAAATATTGGAGCCAAAATTATTAGGGAAAATGGAATAAAGATGACCTCAAATGCCCATTAAGCCATAAAATTTCATGTTTCATGCATTTTCTGAACTTTTCATCTTCAGGAATTAAAAATACATAATAATAATAATATGCACGAACAATTACACCCACATACAGAAAAAACAGGGCTTATATTTACCCCTAGAGGACAATAACCCAAAGTTTCAGTTCTTCATGTCTTAGGAGAATTGATTTCCCGCAAAATGATCATCTGGCCTCATAATGGTTCAAAAGAATGACTCATTACAAATAATACAAAACAAAACCAATAGGGAAAAATGTGGCTTACTTTTTGGGCATGTTTTATCAAGCTACAGAAAGCAAACAGCATATATGGCTTCCAACCTGCAGCATTAGCAGACATTTTGCCACTTGAGGAGATTCTGCAAAACTGACCCTAGCTCTCTTCCTCCCACTGGCTGAATGCTTTGAGATGTGTGATTGGACTTCACTGATTTGTTTCTATCTTTCTCATGAATATATGAAGAAGATGCCACTCTACCTTTGGGTATAAACAAAAATTTGAAAATTGCTGTCTTAAAGAAAAAACAAAACTTAATAAGAATTAATGATAATAACTAGAAGTCCTCATTTCTCTCAAGTTTTATTAAGTCAGGTTTTTATTTTGATTAAGACTAGTTTGGAAATAGTGTAAATTTAAAAAGGGAGATGGTGTTGAGGCATATAATCAACAACCATAGTACATGAGATGCATACAGAAAATATTTTAATATTCAAGTCTACAAACATGCTAGAGTCCTAATATTTGTCTACTTTGAAAAAAAACTGGGCATGCCCTTTTTGTGCCTTATTCTTAGTAAAATCTGTCAGTTCTCATCCTCTGATACTTTACTGTCAAAGTATATCACTCTCAGAATTACTCTAAGTAAGTTTCTTACTTGTGTTGTCTCCTTAACCTGTATCTCCTAAACACTAAATTCAAAGGAAATTGTTTCTCTAAAAAAAATATGTGCTTGACAAGAATCAAAAATAGAGCCACCATTCAGAGTGAAGGTGCTAGATTAATATCCCCAGCATTAGTGCACATAACATTTTCATGAGCAGTGGCGAGAAATTACAAGAGCAATGATATGAGTTTATATTACATATAAACATTATTCAATGTTACATCTTACTTTTTTATGTAAGACAATCAACTGCCTTAGGTATTTTTCTAAGAATTTCATTTCTATTCCTTCAAACATACAGGAATATAGCTATCAGAAGCCAGATAGCATTAGAGTCCTTTGCTAACACACTTATTTTTTAGTAACTGGTGCCATGGATAACCAATTATAATTTAGGAATTGCTTATAATATCTATGGAAGAAAAATTCTATAAGTCCTTAATGTTTTCCTGAAGAGTTAAATGTTAACAACATTCCTGGAAGCCAAGACCAACAAATAGTTAGCATTATTATGCAAGAAGTCTGCTGTAAGGCTAATGGACTTTGATATTCAGCAAGGGCTGAAAATCAGCATAGTATTGCTGTTGGCTGAATGGCTGAAGGCAATCCCCTAAACCCATAATCCTTTTACTGTGTACCTTGATATGCCTGATTGCACTCCTAACGGGTAAATGTGTATTCTAGTAAACAAAAGCTATTGATTGGGCCTGGGGATTCAGAGAGCCTCTTTGCTAGTGAGTAAGATCTCTGCCTGGCTCCCCCATGCCTTCTAAATTTATATTTCTTATCTAGTATATTCATTTGTGTACAGCCCCTTTCCAGACCTTGAACCCTAGCTGCAAATGGATGTGGCATTGCACAACATGGCTTTGGACAATGATAATCTTTAGATTTTGTTCTGATCTATTCTAGCTATGTGACCTTGGGTAATTTATTTCACTTGTCTCAGTTTTTATATTGAATTCCCATCTAAAATTAAAATTTTTGTGAGGCTTGAATAGAGTCAGTGGTGTATAAAATTATTTGCTTAAAACATGTATATAATAAAGACTTCAAAGCCTCTGAGCTGTGTGTGTATGTAGTGTGTATTTGTGTGTACAAACATATATGTATGCTTACCCATAAAATATTAAGGACAGAAAGAACTGACAAGAACTATAGAGAATTTTAGGCACAACATTGGGTCTGACTAAGACATCAATAATAAATGCTGAGTGAATTAAAAAGTGAATATAAATCTACAAATAAAATAAATATAATCTATTTTTTAAAATAAAAATAAACAAGTAAATGAATTGTGACCCATCAAGAGAAGTGCGGAACCTGATTTGTTGTAACCAAGGTGTTCTCTTCTTTTTTTTAAACTTCCCTTTAATCTCACTAATCAAACATAACCAACTTGCTATTATTGTGCAAGGCAGGTCTCACTAAAAATTGCAATGAAAAAGAATGTGTGAGGGGTGGGCAGGGGAGTGTAAGTCAGCAGCAAAAACACTGTAAAGTTCAAAACACAAACTTAAAGTTGTCTGTGGTTCTTAGTTGGCAGTTACACTATATTATCACCACTTCTACCATTAGTCAGAATATTTAAGTGTGGCCAAAGAATCTGTTTAACAGTCTTTCTGTGTGATTCAGTACAAGTCAGCAAAGCATTACATTTTGAAAAACAGTGATGTAAATTCTACCCAGTACAGGGATCTCTCATACAAGGCTCATGTGCTACTGAGAAAAATTATTGTCATAAAGCATATTCACTTGTGTGGTTGGCAGACTCTTTGGGTCATCAGACAGAATTTATTAACTTTAAGTTGTAATAAAAGAAATTTACTGATGTTAAGTTGATTTGTTATAATAGAGAACAATTTAAAAATCATAAAG
>PVJC01029546.1:0-21802 GCA_004026665.1 Murina feae
GGCCTGACCACGAGGCAGGGTTTTCCCTGCTTTCTGGTGGCTGGAGGAAGATGGGCAGTAGGCAAGCTTGGGAGGCAGGCCGCACCCAGCCCTGGCCACGCTCAAAAAAGAGAACAACATGCAGGGGAGGGCAAGAGTCTGAGAGATCAACATAGAGGGGGTGCCTGCTCCAAGCCTCCACGGTGTGCCTGGGGGCAGGTCCCCAGCAGCGACACACACACACACACACACACACACACACACACACACACACACACACACACAGAAGGCGCCTGGCAGACTGGGGCCATCATAGGACATCCACTGAGGGGTCCCAGACTGTCAGAGGGCACAGGCCGGGCTGAGGGACTCCCTCCACCCCGAGTGCACAAATTTTTGTGCACCGGGCCCCTAGTATATATATATATATAAAGATTTAACTATACTTAATGAAATAATAACAAATACTGAAATAAAGACCAGTAAATAAGTGACATATATAAGAAATATAGAGTATGTGAACCAAGTTAAGGCAATTAATGTTCATAATGAAATATATCTGAGGAAATTTTGAGTGGTCCTTTGTTTTTATTTCTGAACTCTACTGTACAGGACACAATGTTGCTAGATTTTTGGATTCTGGAAGCTTTACTATACTGAAGAGAAATAAGTTTTAAAATTACATAATGTTTGCTATGGCTACAGAAAATGAGGATCTTAGCAACTCAAAGAAATATGCTATGACTGAATTCAAAGGACAATGGAATAAAAAAGAAAAACCAGCAGCCTTTCAAAGGTGTTTTCTAACTTTCCAACATCTGCACTTTGATGTAAAAATTATGATCAATTACCACTTCTTTAAAGTCAATGAAGTGAGAGCAGCTTACATGCAACTGAGAAAAATTTATATGCTGCTTGACAACCCAATGTTAGAATCCTTTACCTATTTATTTATATACTAGGGGCCTGGTGCACAAAAATTTGTGCACTGGGGTGGTGTGTGTGTGTGTGTGTTTCCTCAGCCTGGCCTATGCCCTCTCACAGTTTGGGACCCCTCTGGGGATTTCCACCTGCTGGTGTGCCTGGCCAGCCTGGGTGAGGGGCCAATGTCTGTTTGCAGGCTGGTCAAGCTCCCCAGTAAAAACCCTCACCCAGGGGGTGTGGCAAGCCTGGGTGAGGGGCTAAGGGCAGTTTTCAGGCTGGCCACAGCTCCCACTGACCCTCCGGGCCATTCGCCTGGGAAGCGATGGGGTGGCACTGGCCACCCCATAGGCTTTCCAGGAGGGGGCCTTGGGGTCCCCCGGCTGGTCCCCACCCCCCGCCCCCTTCTCCGGCTGGGAGCCAATCGTCCCGCCGGCTGCTCCCCGCCCCCTGCCGAGGCTTCGCCGCCTGGGAGGCGGATGGGGCGGTGCTGGCCACCCCATCGGCCTCCCAGGCGGGGACCGCGGGGTCCCGCCGGCTGCTCCCTGCCCCCCGCCCATGCTTCTCCGCCTGGGAGGCGGATTGGGCGGCGCTGGCCACCCCATCGGCCTCCAAGGAGGGGGCCGCGGGGTCCTGCCGGTTGCTCCCTGCCCCCTGCCGAGGCTTCTCCACATGGGAGGCGGATCGGGTGGCGCTGGCCACCCCATGGCCTCCTGGGCGGGGGCCTCGGGGCCGCCGCCTGGTTCCCACATCCCCCCATCCCCCTGCAGGCTCCCGCCCGGGAAGGCCCAAGGCGCCGGATGCCTTCCCAAGTCAGAGGCTCGCAAGCTGGCGGAGGCCGCAGCCCGGGACTTCGGCCTCCGCCATCTTGGCTGGGCTAATTTGCATACAGAAGCTCTGATTGGCTGGTGGGCGTGGCCTATCCCGTCCCGGAAAAAACGGTTAATTTTAATATTACGCTTTTATTAGTTAAGATATATTATGTATCTATATCTATATAATTGATTTTTAGAGGGAAGGGAAAGGGAAAGACAGAAACATTGATGAGAGAGAAACATCATCTACTGACTGCCTCCTGCACATCCCCCGCTGGGGAATCAATCCTGCGGCTCTGGTATGTGCTCTTACCAGGAACCAAACTAGTAACCTCTTGGTGCATGGGTTGAGGCTCATTGACGGAGCAATACCAGCCAGGCTACTACCCATTATCAAATATTTGTCACTTTTAGCTTCTTATATTTATGCTAGACAATTTCTTAGCTAGCCAAACAACTTTAAAAAAAAATTGATTTTTAAAGAGAGAGAGAAACATTGTTTGTGGTTTTTTTTGTGCAGGGGCCATGCTAATCTTCTCTGCACTGTTCCAATTTTAGCATATTTGCTACCAAAGCGAGTACTCATTGTTCGTTTCTTGTATGTGCCCTGACTGGGGATTGAACCTACAACCTTGGTGTATGGGTACAACACCAACTGAGCGACTCAGCCTGGGCTAGTCAAACACTTTTGCTCACCTAAATTATTTCCACAAATACTTCCTAATTCATTATTTTGAGGACATTTTAAGTTTCTACATGTCTAGCCAACCTATTATTAAACTACTAGGGGCCCAGTGCACAAAAATTTGTGCACTCGGGGGCGGGGAGAGTGGGGTCCCTCAGCCTGGCCTATGCCCTCTCACAGCCTGGGACCACTTGGGGGATGTCCACGTGCTGGCATGCCTGGCTAGCCTAGGTGAGGGGCTGATGGCTGTTTGCAGGCTGGCCAAGCCCCCCAGTGGGGACCCTCACTCCATGGCGGTGTGGCCAGACTGGGTGAGGGGTTGAAGGCCGTTTTCAGGCTGCACACAGCTTCCATTGACCCAAGGTCCCAGAGATGCTGGCTGGAATCAGGTTTCTGGGGTTTATTTATCTTCTGTAATTGAAACTTTGTTGCCTTGAGCAGAGGCCTAGTCAGGCAATGAAGCCTCCTGTTTGCTTCAGCTCCGTGGCTTCTATAATTGAAACATTGTTGCCTTGAGCAGAGGCTATAGCTGGCTTAGGCAGGCAGTTTCCTCCATCGCTGGTGCAATGGAAGCCTCCTGTTTGCTCTAGCTCCATGGCTGCCGGCTGCCATCTTGGCTGGGTTAATCTGCACAGTCGCTCTGATTGGCTGGTGGGCATGGCTTGGGTGTAATAGAGTGAAGGTCGATTTGCAGATTACTCTTATTAGATTAGAGATAAAAGTTTTCTTCTGATTCAACCTTTCACCACTAAGAAATACATTCTGTTTAACGAAATGGAACAAAGAAAACTTAACTTTTGGAGTGGTGACACTAACATGCTGTTTGGTTCACAAATGATGCTTGGGGGTGAGTAAAATGACCAAACACCCAGCTGGAGCTGCTTAGTGGTTGAGTATTGTGCTGTGCACTGAAAGGTTGATGGTTTGATTCCATCAGGGCACATACCTGGGCTGCAGTTGGGGCACATGAAAGGCAACCAGTTGATGTTTCTCTGTCTCTTTCTAAGCATGCCGTTGGGGGGGGGGAAGACCAACCAAAAAGATTGAAACAAAACACACAATACAAGTTGTATAAAATAAAGTTACAATTTGGTAAGAAATTTCAGTTCCAAGCAATTTCCCCAACTAATTTAGTTACCATATATTCCGGCGTATAAGACTACTTTTTAACCCCGGAAAATCTTCTCAAAAGTCGAGACAAAACTGCTGAAATGGTAGAAATGGTAGAGGGAGAAAGTAGAGGAGGTAGTTGGGTCACTTCTCTCACTAGCCTTCTCGTTATTTGAGAAGATTTTTGAGATTTTCCTGGGTTAAAAGGTCATGTTATATGCCGGAAAATACGGTAATAAGAAAACCAGACGATCATATTTTCACCCATGCCATTTAACTTGTCACCATTAATATATACAATAAATGTATCGTGCTAATACATTAAACATGAGAGAACAGTAAAACACTGCCAAGGGAAGAAGAAAAAAAGAATATAAAGATATCACCTACTCAAATCTTGTTAAAGTATTAAGATGTGAAACCTGAAACTTTCTTAAATTATTTAGACAGATGCTTCAAGACTTCCTTTCTATAACAATGCAATGGCAAATATCAAATGCAAAGAACTCCAATATTCAAAAAACAGTATTACCAAAATACCGGAGTGCCATCACTGGGATATACCTTAGGGAACAGAATCATTTCCCTGGCTGGGTAGCTCAGTTAACTAGAGCATTGTCTCCACACGCCAAGGCTGTGGGTGCCATCCCGTCAGGGCACACACAGGAATCAACTAATGAATGCATAAATGGAACCACAAAGAGATGCTTCTCTCTCCCTCTTCCTCTCACTCAAACCAAAAATAAATAAACAAACAATAACCAACTCAAGATGATTTTATTCTCCCTCGATACTTCAGGCTCCTTTTCTGGATACTCAGACATTAACTATCCATGCAGGAGACTACCAATATTATCAATGAGCAAGAGATATAATTTTAAATCTCAGTTTGGTTTCCTCTTTTACTCAAGGTACTTTTTTTTTTTTTTTAATATTTTTTATTGATTTTTTACAGAGAGGAAGGGAGAGAGATAGAGAGTTAGAAACAATGATCAGCTGCCTCCTGCACACTCCCCACTGGAGATGTGCCCACAACCAAGGTACATGCCCTTGACCGGAATCAAACCCGGGACCCTTGAGTCTGCAGGCCAAAGCTCTATCCACTGAGTCAAACCGGTCAGGGCGAGGTACTTCTTATTTATGTTATTCTAGGTAAAAGATGGTTTACATTTTCCTTAAAGTTGAAAGATAAAGAATTGTAAGAATACTATGTAATACAATAAAAGCAAAACATATTGCTACTACGTATTTCATCAATATCATTATATTAACAGATAAGATCAAAAGTTTGATTATTCTTTCAAAGTATGTACTTACCTATTAAAAAGCAAAACAGTGATGTGAAGGATAATATCACTATCACTGGATACTGTTGGCTTCATTGTCTGAATATATCTGAGGGCTTGTCTGTGCTCGCCCTGACTCATAAAGGCTTGAATAATCTTTGAATGCTGCCATGAGAAAGGCTTTGCAGTAGCTGGGTGAAACAGAAGATCCAAACCATTCTGCAAAATGACACGAAAACTGGTAAATACAAATATATACTTTGCATTTATACAAAGCAGCATACCTTTAAAAAGACAGGCAATATCGAAGCCACAAAAATCAAGATAAAACCAGAGTAAATGTCAACTTACAGTATACTTCATTTTCAATAAAAACCTTATCAAAAACCTCATCCTTCTGAGACAAAATCTTTCCATCACTAACTTCATTTATCAATGCTAAATCCTGCCTTCTGTGGTTCCCCCAACACACTAAACGTATTTCTAACATTAACAATTACCATATCTGCACTATTAGTAATTGTTACCTATTTGTTTCCTTCTTTAAGCAGTGAGACACCTGGAGTTTTATCTTTGTATTCTTACTGCCTAAGGTAGTGAAGGCATTATTTGAACTGACTCCTTACATTACCCCTAGAAATAGATTCAATCATATCTTTAATATAAATTTTAATCATTATTTTAGTAGTTTATAAAAGCTTTAATTCTAAGTGAACTAACAGACTCACCTCATAGTCATTATGATCGATCAACCAAAATCCTTGAATAAGTTTAACCTGGTCCCAAGAAATAGCAAAGGCAGTTGGAAATGATTCAATTGAAGTATCTGTTTTGTTTGGGAATGAATACATAATATCGAGTAACAAATAAATGGTCTTTTAAAAAGTGGGTTAAGGACAATAAACACAAACTTCTACCTATCTAACCTAATAAAAGAGTAATATGCAAATTAATATCACTCCAAGACGCGTAAGCCACGCCCACCAGCCAATCAGAGCAGCTGTATGCAAATTAATCCAGCCAAGATGGCGGCCAGCAGCCACGGTGCTAGAGCAAACAGGAGGCTTCCGTTGCACCAACTATGGAGTTAAAACTGCCTGCCTAGGCTGGCCGGGCCTCTGCTCAAGGCAACATGTTTCAATTACAGAAGCCACAGAGCTGAAGCAAACAGGAGGCTTCATTGCCTGACTAGGCCTCTGCTCAAGGCAACAAAGTTTCAATTATAGAAGATAAATAAACCCCAGAAACCTGATTCCAGCCAGACTTGCTGGGACGTTGGGTCAATGGGAGCTGTGGCCAGCCTGAAAACAGCTCTCACCCCCTCACCCAGGCTGGCCACACCTCCATGGGGTGAGGGTTCCCACTGGGGTACTTGGCCAGACTGCAAACAGCCATCAGCCCCTCACTCAGGCTGGCCAGGCACACCAGCAGGTGGACATCCCCCGAGGGGTCCCAGACTGCGAGACGGCACAGGCTGGGCTGAGGGACCCCCTCCCCTGAGTGCACAATTTTTTGTGCACCGGACCCCCAGTATATTTATAATAGATAGCAACAGAATATAGCAGGAATAATTCTTGAAAGACTTTAGTTTTCAGAAAACCATTATGAATGCCCAGCTAGGGGTAGTTTTATTAGATGTGGGTATAGGCAATCCCACACCAGCTTCCTTCATTCTCAACAGGAAGCACCACCACAAAAGAGAACTAAAGCGTACTTGCTTCATGAAGTCAGTAACTTAGCAAATTTAAGAAACAAAGCTATAGACAAATTCCAGTTAGCCAGCAAAACTTGGCAGCTTAAGCAAATGCATCAAGTATCTTATAAACTATAAATAGAACTATACGTTTTCGGATTATTAACTGACGTTAGGACAAAAACCTTACTGCAACGACCATAGGGTGCAACACAATGTCTAAGGTAATAAATATTAAACTACCTTAAATGTATTCATATTCACTACATAAGTTAATCATTTGAGAATGACTACTTGCCAGTAATGTTTTAGAACTGCTGCTCTTAACTTGGGTAGTGTCTCAGACAACTGGACCCTATCCCTACAAAAATAAACATAAACCAAACATTTGCATAATTTCGGGTTAACCACAGACCACCTGAACCCGACCCACAGATCCTGGGTTAAGAAACCTCCCTTTTAAAAAAATTCAAATGTGAAATTGAGACTGGATTAGATTGTGTATTGGTTCCTACTATTCTGAAATTATGTGATTTAGGTAATACATGAATTATTTAATAAAAATGTTAAAGGATACAATAAAATGTTTGCTTGATTCAGTAACGTTGTCTAGTAGGTATATGTCAAGTAGTGCCTATAAGAGAGATAAAAAATTCAGTGCATTTTATATACCCACTAGAGGCTCTATGCATGGAATTTGTGCAAGAGTAGACCTTCCCTCCCCCAACTGTCAGCACCGGCTTTCCCTCTGGCACCCAAGACCTGGGCTTCCCTCGCCCGGAAGGATGTCTGATCTAAATAACGTGTTACACTTTTATTATTATAAATTTATTCACACTCCTTGTTTTTCCCCCAAGACTATGCCAGGTATGAAAACTCAGTTAAGCATACCTTCCTCCCCACAACTTTGGGAACTCTTAAGTGATACCATGTTATTGCAAACCTACATGTAGACTAGGAGGAGGATATTTTCCTGTGCCTCCTTCATCTCGTTTCCACAACTTCTCAACTCGATCTCCTAACTGGGAAACCATTCCATCGATCATCAAATAATCAGAGTTCCATTTCCCACTGTAATAAGGGCAACATTAAAGATTATTTAATATTAGTGGTGATTATTATTATCAAGATAATAGCATTAAATTCTTAAAAGCAATGATCCCAATTATCAAAGGGAAAAGAGTTGGGAAGCAAGAAGGGGGGAGAGGAAATAAGGGGGGAAAAAACAAAGTCGTCCAAGTGCTGAAATGCAACTGTTAATGGAAAGAATGTAAAATAACTAACTGGTGACCTATTTTATGCTTTTTTGATGAATAGCAGCTTCCAGGTGTTTTTTTTCTGAATAAGAATTCTCAGAAAAAACATGTTTAAAATTATAGAATCTCCTCTAATGGTGGTAAATAGCTTCCTTTAGGAAATAATAAATAGCTATACTCAAGTTCTAAAGTAAAAGTGTGACCATCAGGTCAAGGCAAACATTACAATTAAAACAGTAAGTTGGCAACAAATTCTGAGAATTCCACCCATTTAATCATCTTATAACAGGATGAATTCTGTTCTACCTCAGAAGGCTTTTTGACTTCCTACAGAAGAAATGTCTAACATGTTGTTGGAAGGTTCTGGATGTACTATACCTTGAGAAAAGCTCACACTTCTGCCGACGACTGGTGTAGTAGCTCTGAATTACAGGGTAGTTGTAGCATAACCTTGACAACTGCACAGCATCATCTAGATTGTTTTTTTAAGAGTTGGAAAAAAAGCTAGTAATATTTCCAAAATATCCCAACAATACTTAGGTTACTCACATTGATATTTTACTATAATTTTATATTATTGTTTAATTTGTAGGCTTCCTAAACTTCAGTAATATACCCACCCCTTTATTAATAGATGCACAAATGAGAAAACCAAGTCTCTCATAAACACCTGTACCAATAAGGATGCTAAGAGAATTATGAAAGAACAAATCAACAGCAATTATGGACAGTGAGAGAAGCAAGCTTAAATAAAATCTAATGCGAATCCTGGAAATGCAAGAAGTTAATAAGCTTTAGAAGTGTATTTTAAACCAATACAGCAAAAGTCAAATGCTCTAATTCTTGATATTGGCGTCAATCATTAGAGAAAACAGGGGCGGGGAACGTCCGACCTGCACACTGTGTAAGGCCTGTGAAACCATTAGGTCTGGCCCTGCCAGGGTATTAGGGTTGAGTTAATTAAATGTTTGAGCAAATACCTAGGTGAATTTTTAAGTTGATAATTGTATATGGCCCATGAATGATGTTATAAATATCCATAGGGCCCTTGGCAGGAAAAAGGTTCCCCACGCCTGAGATAAAGGGAGGTATTTAAATGATGGTAAATATTTGTTAATAACCATATTTTAAAAACCCTTAAAATAAAAAGATTGACAAATTAGATTATAAGATGCGTAAGTTCTATGGACCTAAATTATAGCTGGGTGATACTGAATCAACTTTCAGAAGTCATATTCTTTCAAATATTCTTTCCTTCAAAATGTTCTTTAACCCAATAAACATGTAGGGAAAATCTGTGTATCAGGCATGGGGTGAAGATAAACAGAAAGAATGTAAAAAAATAAGGAAAGAATAAAAGAAACATAAGTGAGGTGATAGAAGAAAACCCAAAACATTAGAACACAACCACAAAATTATAAAGATTTAAGAATGTTTCAATTAATATTTATAGATAAGTAAATATTTTACCTAAGCCCTCTGGTAAAAGCCCGGAATGAGAGAACCAGAGAACCATCTGTGCATACTGACAGATGAGCTGGGAAACCACACACTTATTGGTTAAGTTCATACGGCCTGTCAAGAAGAGTTAAATATCAGTTGTTTAAACTTCAACCACAAAGGAAAAATCAAGACACTCAGAAAATTTCAAAAACTAATTAATTCTTTGGTAATTTTTAACAATAAGTTAAAACTTAGCTTGAACAAATAACTCACTAAAGTTGATGTTTTAGGTGTTTCTATCTCAGCTACACTTCCATTTATTTACCTAATCTCAGAAGTCAAGTTTATACACTGATACAAACTATACAGTATCATTAATATACCATAGGTTGTTCACATCAGACCTTTAAATAAAACTGTTTTGTTTAAATGGAAAAACAGCAGAAAACATTACAATGACCTCTGTGAATAAAAACTTATGTATAGTTTGAAAACTTGAAATTCTACTATAAATATACTACCTTAATAGTCATTAGGTTTAAATCCAAAATTTCCCACACTTATTTAAGCATGGGCTCATGATACACCTAACAGCATTATGTAGCTTTTCATAAAAAAAACAAAACAAAAAAACAGCATTTGAGAAATAATGGCCTTTTTGCACAACGATCCACCTAAGACAGGAAATTTATTCTTTTAAGAAGTCAATAAGTAAAATTTAACAAAACGTTCATTTATATAAGATAAACAGCACACCTCTTTCCGTGATCTCTTGGGCCTCTGTTGCAAAACAGCTCAAGACTGTATTAAGATTGCTAAGAAGCAAATGGCACTGTTGAATAGATTGTATCGTCTGTGGATCAATGAAACGACACGAACCATCAAATAATGGTGTACCTTTCAAGGATAAAATATACCATCAGTCTCAACACAATAAATCTCAAATAACTAAACTCACAACTGAGAACTTTCTCAAATTCCTACTGACCACAGAATTATTCTATACATTATGAGATTTATAAAGTCAAGTTTCAAATGGCAAACACCCTCAAGGAACCTAGAAGGGATAGACACAATAACTTTTTTAAAAATATAGAATGAGGTAAGCAGAATGTACAAAAGGTAATACAGATTCAATTTCAGATTCACTAAAAATCAGTATATTCATTATGCTCCTTCAAGTAATTATTTTATGTCAGAAATGTTATGTACCATATTGTTTTGCAGTTAATAAGAACTTTCTTCCACCTCCAGTCTTCAAAAGTTAGACATTAAGATTCAGATAAAGACTTATTACAATAAAACTGCAGGCATGTTATAATTCATTGTAAATAGAGTTGTCCTTTCCTTTTGAATTAAAGGTTGAATTTACAAGTCCTTTGGGGGGGGGGGGGGGTTTTAGTTGCTACTGTTTACATCTTTTGATAAGATTTTATTGCATTAATATTTATATAATTGCATTTTATATTTATACTATAGGCCCAGTGCACAAAAATTTGTGCACTCTGGGGTAGGGGGTCCCCTCAGCCCGGCCTCTGCTCTCAGTCTGGGACCCCTTGGGGAATGTCCACCTGCTGGCTTAGGCTCCCCAGGGGATCAGGCCTAAGCTGGCAGTCAGACATCCCTCTGGCAGCTTGGGAACCCTCGGGGGATGTCCACTTGCCAGTGGGGAGCAGGCCTAAGCTGCAGTTGGACATCCTGAGCGCTACTGAGGAGGTGGGACCACCTCTGTACTGGCAGCCGTCAGCCTGGCTTGTGGCTGAGCAGAGCCTCCCCTGTGGGAGCGCAATAACCACCAGCGGGCAGCTCCTGCATTGAGCACCTGCCCCCTGGTGGTCAGTGTGTGTCATAGCGACCAGTCATTTCCAGTTGTACTGCTGTTAGGGTCAATTTGCATATTATCCTTTTAATATATAGAATATAATTGCATTTTACTATGTGTAATATTTGATATATCATTTAAAACAAATACCTGAATTCTAAAACCTTCCTTCCTCAAATCAAATTATTGGTTTTACACTGTGGCTAGGTAGCTCAATTGTTGTTGGGTAAAGCATTGTTGCAACATGCCAAAGTTTTGGTTTCGATCTCCAGTCCAGGCATATATAAGAATCAACCAATGAATGCATAGTGGAACAACAAATCAATCTCTCTCTCTCCCAGCTCTAAAAATCAATTAAAAAAAAAAAACTTGAAAAATATATTTGCTTTACCTCTAATACATTTAGTATATTTATTTTTTATTTTAATTATTATTTTATAAAAAAAATAAATCTTCATTAACCATTAATGAAGCTCAAGGCAGTAACAATGGCTGAGTTATTACCAAGTTCAACCCTCAAACACCACATGATGCTAAAAGAATAAAGGCATATAATTTTATAAACTAATTTGAATTTTTTTTTACATAACTTACATTATCAATCCTGAAAACATTTTCTCCTGAAGAGTATTATTTCACCCTTATTCTGAATTATCAGATGACTGAAATATTTAAAAATTTCTATCCCATGTTTATAGTTTTATGAATATGCCCTAAAATACAATAGAACCCCATGTCTTCCTATACAACTTTGATTTAAAAATTCTATTAAGAATAAATTTTGAAAAATCCATTTGTTCACTCATAATAGAAGTAAAAATATATTCTTCTAAATAAACTTTAATTTTACTTTCACGTACAGAGCAATCATTTGTGCACTGATTGGGCATAATGGGTTTCTAATATTCACAAGACACCTCAGAACTCAAAGTGCCCAGCTGTCAAGGAGGAGAATGTCCTGGCATGCCTGACAATGACATCTGCCAGGAGACAGAGGATGGATGAGCTTTTACGTGGTTAGCTTCTTTATACTCATAAACACTTCAAACAGAAAATAAGTAGGGCAGTTTCTGAGGCTGGCTCCCATATTCACCTTAATCATAAGCAATTTTGTAAATTAAACTCTGAAGATCAAAAGATGCACAAGATACAATTCTTAAACATGCCAATATGGACATAATTTCTTGCCAGCTTAACAATCTGTTGTGAAATCTTTGTCAAAAAATAATTTTGTCACTTTCAACTAAAAACAAAGTCTTCTTCTGGGCCTTAAGAATTTATAACTTCAAGATGATTAAAATTGTTACGTACTTAAAAATAAATTATTGATTTTTTAATGTAGTACTTACATAGTCTGTCAAATTCCTCTTTTGTGAGAACCACTTTATTCCATGTCCATTCAAGAACAAAGCGCAAATTAGCAGCAGAATTTGGTTGTTCTAATTTGTAAATATAAAAGAAAAAGTGAAGAATGATTATTAATTAGAAACAAAAAAGGAATAACCTTTTACTGGAGACACCTGACAGAAACCACCCTTACCAAGTGAGCAAGATAAAAAATCAACAATAGAGAGAAACTGGTATCATGTATCCTTCTCGGAGCAGTACATTACTGTATGTGAAAATTGTAAAATCTGAATCTCACCATGAGGAAAGATCAATAAACCAAACTGAAAAGCAATCTACAAAATAACAGGGTTATATTCTTTAAAAATATCAATTTTTGTAAAGAGAAAGGCTTATTCCAACGTTAGAGATTAAAAAGGCATGAAAATTGCCCTAGCCGGGTGGCTCAGATAGTTGGAGTGTCCTCCTGTACATCAAAAGGCTGGGGTTCGATTCCTAGTCAGGCATGTACAGGAGGCAACCGACTGATGTTCTCTTTCACATCCATGTTTCTCTCTCTCTCCCCTCCTTTCTTTAAATAAAAAATGTCAATTAAAAAAAGATTGTCCTCAGGTGAGGATTAAAAACAACAATACACACACACAAAACCCCCTGCATTTCTTAAATAATAAAATAAAAATATATAGGAAGACATGAAAATCAAATACAATATGTACATATTCTGGATTCCTCTGCCCAAGAATGCTACAAAGGTCCTTATTAGGACAATTAATGGGATTCCAATGTCTGTAGATTAGATAATGGCATGTTATCAATGTTAACTTTCATGACTTTTTATAGTTGCAAAGTGGTTTTTTAACCAAGTGTCCTTGTTCTTAGAAGGAAATAATATTTATTTATGGGTAAAGAAACATGATGTCTTCAACTTATTCTAAAATATTTGTAGAGAGTGAGAGTGATACATACACACAACTTGGACAAGCGTCCAAAGAACTTTGCTGAGTGAAAATGAATCAATCCCAGAAGGTTGCATACTGTGCGATTCCATTTATGAGCATTTTTTAAATGACGAAATTATAAAGAATAGATTAGTGATTGTCAGGGGTTAGGGATGTGGCCATAAAAGGGTAACATGGGGGATCCTGATTTGATGTAGTAGAGGTTTGCCAGATTTTTATCATTGGGGTGGCAGTGGGGGGAAAGGGGGGTGGTAAAGAGTTCACATGATCTCTCTATATTATGTCTTATAATCATCTAACTATATGCGAATCTGCAAATAGCTCCAAATGCAGTTTAACTAACCACCCCCACACACAGTGAGTTGATAATTTAAAAAATACAAAAGTAATTTTTCATTAAAAATAACCATCTTACCATCCAGTATCCACCTCCTGATATATCCAGTCAGAAGACCCAGGGAACTTGTGTGGATTGCTGCTGACAATACAGCTTTTAATTGTTCTTCCTACACCATGCATACAAAAAAGTAGGAAGAAATTAAATGATAAGAAAGGATATGTGATCACAGAATCAGAGGTAGAAGTTCTAGCTCAATACAAAACTTTAAAGGCTTAAAAATCATTATGACTCACTAGGATGACTGTATAAAAAACACAGACAATAATGAGCACCGGTGATGTGGGAAAATTACAATCCTCACACACTGCTGGTGGGAATATAAAATGATAAAGCCCACTTTGGAAAACAATCTGGTAATTCCTCACAATCAAAATTACCGTATGACCCAGAAATTTCTCACCTAGGTACACACGCAAGAGAAATGAAAACACACGACTACACAATAACTCTATATGAAGCAGTATTCCTGACAGCCAGACTGTCCATCACCTGAAGAATGAATTTCAAAAATGAGGTATACTTGGTACAGTGAAATATTAGCCAGCCATAAAATGGAAGGAAGTACTGATATATGCTACAAGATAAGTGAACCTTGAAAACATGGTGCTAAGTCAAAGAAGCCGGTCACAAAATGCCATATTATTAAGATTCAACTTATGGCCTGGCCAGTGTGGCTCAGTGATTGAGTGTCAACCTACAAACCAGGTCATGATTCAATTCCTGGTCAGGGCACATGCCCAGGTTGCAGGCTGGATCCCCAGGAGGGCACATCTAGGAGGCAATGATCGATGTTTCTCTCTCCTCTCAAAAATCAATAAAAACATATCCTTGGGTGAGGATTAAAAAAAAATAATCTCACCTGACTTAAACTGGAAGGCTGCATATCAATAAGTCTTGGTGAGAGAAGGCCAGCCATAAGACATCGATTGTAACTATCAGAAATAACTTCATTGATAAATGGTCCTGATTTCTTTAAAAAGGTCAAAGTCTGAAACAGATTAATCAATAAGATATCAATTAATATTCAATTCAAATAACCAGATTTAAGAATACATAATAAACTCATTACCCCACTCTTAGACTTAACATTTTAAATAAAACTAAAAACACAAATGGAAATTGTGGAAAACTACATTTTTGTACTTCTTTCAAGGAAAAGGGTTTATAGGTTCTTGAGCTAAATCAATGCTTCATAATTATAAATATTGCAGCTTACATGTTTTTATGAAAGGTACCCATTACCTTCTCTAAAGCTGATAGACTTGATAGCTCTTTATGAACATAAACACACACACAACACCCTGCAGTTAAATTCCTCTTGGTCTAATATACACAAGACCTGATATGAAGTATAAATATGGCATTCATCTATATCTAGGTGATTATGAGTTAAAAGGTTTGTCACTTGCTGTTTTCCTAGAAAAGTATTTTTCAACAGATAGTCATCATCCACTCTGTGCCAGGCACTGTGCCACTGTGCTAGGTACCTCTTTGCATTACTTTATTTATTCAAAAGCTTTCTGGAGAAAGGAGAATTCAGAGAAAGGATAAAAAGGGACAGGTAAGACAATGACCTACTTTGATCTTTTCCTTGGAGTTCAAGTAGCTAACACCACAGAAGCTGCTAAAAACATTCCAATATGTCTCATTAACATAGCGGAAGCTACCATCAAGTTTAAATCCATCATCTGACTTCAATGAGAAACACTGTCCACATTGTCAGCTGTTACCTACCTCCTTCTGAAAGCCAGTACAAGTTATATGAACAACTCCTGAGTTTAACAAACAAGTGGCATCTAAAAAAAGATTTTAAAAAATCCACTTTAGTATTATATTTGAGATGGCATTGACACAACAGAATTTCTCTTAACAGATTGCTAGCCAAGGTATCAAATTATTATATACAATAAATTTTAAAACATTTTTCCAAGTATTTCCAAACTTTTAAAAAATGACACCAAACTTTATCACAAATTCAGTAAGTGTGAAATGTTTAATCTTTCCTAGCAAATTCAAAACTGTGATAATTTCTTTATAAACTAAGTACTAAATTTATCATGTACATGTATATTTATTTTCTAAGTTATCCATATATTAGCTGACAATGAGATATGAATAAATACTATGCACATATGTTAAACACACACACACACACACACACACACACACACACACACACACACAAACTCTTGCAAGTCATTTTTCTCAAAAGGTACCGTTAGGGAAATACATACCGAAGTTATAGGAACTTGGGTTAAAAAACTGCTCAGGAGGCGAGTATGAAGGAGCAAGTCCTCGACTTAAACTTCTCTCGTGGACTAATATATCCAAGATGTAATGTGGAGAAGTCATATTTACAACTGAATCCAGTGACCACAATGCAAAATAAGAGCAATTATGCAGAGATTCTCCTGATCTAAAAGAAAAATGTACAAAATTATTGTCACCGAACTGCTACAGATACAAATACCAAAAGAAAGAGAGAGAAGCATACCTTAATGAATCTGGCATTTGTGCATGATACCAACGATTTATGTCAAAAATCCCCAAATATATAGAAGGCTTTCCTTGTCCATATATATTCACTTGCCAGGTGAAGACTGAAACACTAGTGTCAGGAGACAGAGCTAAAAGGAAAAGATAATTTAAAAAACTAGAATAATCTCAAAGTAAAATCCCCCAAATAACATTGTAACGAGATCTTTCTCATAAATCCTATTTGATTTAATTTGCCAAAACACACTTCTATTATGCATTTTATAAGTAGAGATTTACTTACCTTTATCTTAACTGTTTTTATATTTCAAGAACACCTTATTAAAAACTCACCAGAAAAGTATATTCTGGCTTTATTTTCAGTTATCACCTTGGCAACTTTGAGGTATTGGAGGTAGAAAATAGAAAATGACCTGAATTTCCCAAGAATGGTGCATAGCTAGTACCAGAAAATATCAATACCTAAAGTGAATGCCATTTAGGTCTTACAGCTTAATTCTTTAAAGGAATTTTGGTTGACAAGGACTGATCTACTAGTAAATGCATAAGGTGAACAACAAATCGATGTTACTTTGTCTCTAAAATTGTTTTTTTTTAAAAAGGTAAATCTTAAGTCAAGCATTCACATGTCATATAAGAGAACTTTTAACTAACCTTCACTCATACCTTCCTCTCGGTCACCATGAGATCGAAATTTCTCTATACTCTGGCATCCCAATAGTTTGGTATTACTAGTCTGTCCCCTCAAAGGAAACATGCCACATGTGAGGTCCAGTGTGTATCTTTCTTCACAGTACTCCAACCCCTAAAAAATAAAGTGTACAAAATCCTTATCTTAATAGGATTCTAAGCAAAAAGTCATTCTAAAATTATGTTTTTCTAAATTTAAAGATTTTTCACAAAGTAAACAAAAAAAGTTAAACCCTGAAAGTATCACTGAAAGCTCTAAAATTTTATACAGCATAAAATATTTACCAAATGCAAGGCTAGTTTTAGTCTCTCAAAAGTAATTACCAATAAATCTGTACTACTGGCTGGAGTGTAAACTGGACCAGCCACTGAAGTCACAGGGACACATACCCCAGGCCAGCAAACCTACTCTGTATTCTCAATGAAAATCTGCTCTAGAATAGGTCTTCGCTCATCAATCCCTTTAAGAATTTGAATAAAGCTGTGAACTTTCCCCCCAAAATGCATAATCAGTAGAATGCCACATATCGTTCAGGGACCCATCCCTGTACCCTTGGACACTGGGTTTAGAAAGCCTGCTCTGGAGAATGGAATGTGAGGGTTGACCCAATGTGGCTATGAGCAGCACCCCACTATTTCCTCAAGAATTCAGCCACAAACAGCCATATGAAAGGCTAGATGCATTTATGCTCTTTTACAATCGTCAGTGACAAGACTGCTTATAAAGTCACCTCATGGCTTACTGCTTGGTGTGTTAGAGCAGGGATGGGAAACGTCTGGCCCACGGCCCATATAAGGCCTCCGAAATCATTTGGTCTGGCTCTGCCAAGGCATTAGGAGTGAGTTAATCAAATGTCTGACCAAATATAACAGGCCAGTTTTTAAGCTGATAATTTTGTATGGCCCTCAAATGATGTTATAAATATCCAAATGGCCCTGGGCAGGAAAAAGGTTCCCCACACCAGTGTTAAGAGCACCAATGTGGGGTTATTTTTCCTGGGTACCATTTAGGCTACAAGCTTTAGTTGGATAGTTGGCTCATTTTACAGGAAAGTGAGCCACCTTGGTAAACAGCTGGTGCCCTAATCCCTAATGTAATACTTTTTCCATTACATTGTGAATACAGTACTAACTTAAATATAACAATAACTTTTTAATATATTAATGTCTTAAAAGAAAGATTTAAAATATGTGATCAATGAACAAAATGGTAACACGAAGCCATATTACCATGACATTTACCTCATATAAGATTTGTCCTGATGCCAAACACTTTCTATCCCCAAAGGCCAGCTGAAGCAGATGCAAACTCAGAACATCCCCTTCACTGAAAGAATGAGAGATCAGCATATTTTTTAGTGTTTCTCATAAAAAACACTAACAATCATATTAATTCCATAAGCAGCTCTTACTGTCCAACCAGTTTAGTTTGAATACCACATTGAGTGCATATGATTAAACAACTGTGCCTGGCCAGTGTTGCTTAGTGGTTGAACATCAACCTATGAACCAGGAAGTCACAGTTTGAATTCTGATCAGGGAACATGCGAGCTCAATCCCCAATAGAGGGCATGATCAATGATTCTCTCTCATTGTGGATGCTTCTATCTCTATCTCCCTTCCTCTCTGAATCAATGAAAATATATTTAAAAAAAAAAAAAAAAAAAAGGAACTGCCATTTCACCCAACGATCCTACTTCTGGGAATATATCCTAAGAATTCTAAAACACCAATCAGAAAAAATAATTGCACCCCTAAGTTTACAGCAGTATTATTTACAATAGCTAAGATTTGGAAACAGCCTAAGTGCCCATCTAATCTAATCTAATAAAAGAGTAATATTGAAATCGACCGTTTCTAATGGATGCCTAAGCCACGCCCACCAGCCAATCAGAGTGGCTGTATGCAGATTAACCCAACCAAGGTAGAGGCCGGCAGTCACCGAGCTAGAGTAAACAGCAGGCTTCTGTTGCAGCAGGAGTAAACTGTCTGCTGGTCGGTCGCTGGCTGTTGCAATTATAGAAGCCTTGGAGCTGAAGCAAACAGCAGGCTTCTGTTGCACCAGTGATGGAGGAAACTGCCTGCCTAGAGTCTACCAAGGCAACATTCTTTCAATTATAGAAGCCACTAGCTGAAGACAACAGGAGGCTTCTTTACCTGCCTAGGCCTCAGCTTAAAGGAACAGTGTATCAATTATAGAAGATAAATAAACCCCAGAACCTGCTTCCAGCCAGCCTCGCTGGGACGTTGGGTCAATGAGAGCTGTGGGCAGCCTGAAAACAGCCCTCACCCCATCACCCACGCAGGCCACACCCCAATGGTGTGAGGGTCCCCACTGGGGGGCTTGGCCAGCCTGCAAACAGCCATCAGCCCATCACCCAGGCTGACCAGGTACTCCAGTAGGGACCTGAATCCTGAAGGGACTGTGGCCAGCCTGCGAACAGCCATCATCTCCTCACCCAGGCTGCCCAGGCACCCCAGTAGGGACCCAAAACCTGAAGGGACTGTGGGCAGCCTGAAAACACCCCTCAGCTCTTCACCCAGGCTGCCCAGGCACCCCGGTAGGGACCCAAAACCTGAAGGGGCTGTGGGCAGCCTGAAAACAGCCCTCAGCCCATCACCCAGGCTGGCTACACCCCAATGGGGTGAGGGTCTGGGGCTGACCAGGCATGCCAGCAGGTGGACATCCCCAGAGGGGTCCTAGACTGCGAGAGGGCACAGGCCAGGCTGAGGGACCTCCTGAGTGCACAAATTTTTGTGCACCAGGCCCCTAGTCAGTAGATGAGTAGGACAAAAAAGCTGTGGTACATTTATACAATGGAATATTACGTGGTTATGAAAAAGAAGGAACTCTTACCCTTTGTGACAGCATGGGTGGACCTGGAGAGTATTATGCTAAGTGAAATAAGCCAGTCAGAGAAAGACAAATACACGCTCTCAGTTATATGTGCAATCTAATGAACAAAGTAAGTCCAGAGGCATGGATGCATGGAACAGAATGACGTATCTCAGAGGGGAAGGGTATGGAGGGGATGGGAAGAGATTAACCAAAGAACATAAATGCACATATGCACAGCCCATGGACACAGACAATAGTGTGGGAAGGCCCGTTGTGGGGCGGAGGCTGAATAAAGAGGGGCAAAGGGGAAGGAAAGGGGGGCATCTGTAATACTGTCAGTGACAAAAAGAAACATAATCCCCTCCCATTCCTGACCACACAAAGCCTTCACAAGGCACATTTCTCAATGCTGTTGGCCCACATTACACTCAGATAAATGGAAATATGAATTTGATCCAAACGACAGGCATCTCAATAGATATATCTATATATTCTCCAGGATTGATAAAATTGAAAAATCGTAAATCATTTTTTCATTCATTGCCTTATTACTACAACGTAAGGTTAAGACAAAACCTCAAACGCGGGGACATTGAAAACAAAAACCCAAATTGTACACAACGCAGGTACATCAAATCTAAGGTAGAATAGGACTTGGAAAGAGAAAGTAGTGGAATCAGTGAGTTATCAAGATCATGGCATTTACACCACAAACTTTAATTTCACTGATCATCAAAGAAAACTAAATACCTAAGATAAAAATTTAAAAATCAGTACTGAATACTGTTTTAGCACTGGAAATGAACTAGTTAGAAATTAATTGAAAAGAAAGATCTGTCCACAGGTGTACTTAGAACATTAGGGCCTATGACAGGGAAAAATCAATCCTAAAAATATACTGCAAAAGGCAAGTAGGACTAGAAAACAGAGTAGGGATAAATAAAAATGAGAGAGGCATACAAAACCAAGAGGAAAAAGGAATGAGTTTATAAAGAGAAAAGATGTTCTTACAAGAGAACACAGAAAGCCATAAAAATTGCCTATAGTAGTAAGAGGTTGCCTGCTCATCTGAATTGGCTTACACTTTGAAATAACATTAAAACAAATCAAGCAAGCACAATTTCTTCTTACTGATATATCAGAATTACTTAAATTTGTAGAAATAATCACTTAGCTTTTTAAAAAATACATTTTTATTGATTTCAGAGAGGGAGGAAGAGGGAGGGAGAGAGAGAAACATCAATGATGAAAGAGAATCATTGATTGGCTGCCTCCTGCATGCTCCCAACTGGGGATTGAGCCCGCAACCTGGCCATGTGCCCTTGACCGGAATCAAACCTGGGACCCTTCAGTTCACAGGCCAATGCTCTATCCACTGAGCAAAACCAGCTAGGTCTCATTTAACTTTTTAAATTATTTCAACTATCACTAATTCACTGAATTGTGTTGCTTTCATTAAAAAGAGACAATATTGCTGCTCCATTTTTGACAAATATTTTTAAAAAACACATGCATCGCCGGGGGAAGGTCAATGGGGAAAAAAAAGAGACATATGTACTACTCTTTGTAATATTTTAAGCAATAAAAACAAAAAAACACATGTATCACACTTACCTATCTTGTGTAGACTGAACAGCCCACAAGTAACAGCAATTACGAGGATCATTCTCAGGTTCTTGAAAAGTAACAGCATATACAGGAACCCTTCCACCTTCCAATTGTGTGTAGTATCTGTAAGAGGCACAAAAATTAGTATACTTCATCCTTTTAAATTATAACTATGTTAAAGAAGGTGTCTCAATATAAGAATTTGAGTTAGAGCAACTACTGTTCATACAACCATCTTGAAAAACACACAGGAGGGGAGAAACAAGATGGCGGCATAGGGTAGACACCGCATATGCAGCTGTGAACAACTATTTCAGAAAAACCGCGAAAAGAACACACGGACACCACACGCACCCACAGGACGGCTGGCTGAGTGAAAATCCTACAACCAGAGAAGAGTCTGAGACTCAGAGCAGCAGTGGAAGCCAAGTACAGAGGTACGGAGGCGCGCGC
>PVJC01029547.1:0-21780 GCA_004026665.1 Murina feae
AAGTACAATAGGCCATGAAAAACAAGATAAGGGCAAAAGGTTCAAATCTTGGAGTCGCTGACATGAAGGAGATTTAAATTTGAATGAGAAGACACCAAGGAAATGTGAAGACACTAAGGAAAAGAATAATGTTCACTTTTTAAAAATTTTGTTGTTGTTGTTCTTGTTTGTTTTTTTAAGTTCATCTTTAAATGTTTACCTTGATGAGAAATATATCAATCCAAAAATTAATGTTAACAATATGGGACTACATCAGTGTTTCCCAAACTATGTCATGGGGATGATCATTCTACTCTGTGCAGTGGGTGGTATTATAAATTCTACCAAAAAAAAAAAAAAAGTTTTGTGATCAAATTCAAATTAGCTGGGGAAATGCTAGGTGCTAGATTACTCAGAGTTTATTGAAGTGCTTCATCATAGGACACCTCAGAGCTTTTACTATGCTGCTCCAATGGGAGACCTAGAGTGCAGTCTTTCCTAAACAATCCCATCGGAATATAATTCTGTTCACTTAACCACTGGGAAGCACAGTTTGAGAAGTGCTATCATGAAATATAAGAAGGGCAAAGGGGTCCTGGCCAGTGGTTCAGCTGGTTGGAGCATTATCCCATGCACCAAAGGGTAACGAGTTCCATTCCCTGTCAGGGCACATACCCATTTTGTGGGTTCAATCCCCAGTCAAGTGCATTCGGGAGGCAACCAATCCATGTTTCTCTCTCACATTGATGCTTCTGTCTCTGTCTCTTTCTCTTTTACTGTCTCTCTGCCTCTCCTTCTCCCTTCCTCTCTCAATAAAAAACATATCCTTGGGTAAGGATTAAAAAAATAATTTAAGCCCTAACGGGTTTGGCTCAGTGGATCGAGCGTTGGCCTGCAGACTGAAAGGTCCCAGGTTGGATTCTGGTCAAGGGCATGTACCTTAGTTGAGGGCACATCACCAGTAGGAGGTGTGCAGGAGGCAGCTGATGGATGATTCTCTTTCATTGATGTTTCTGACTCTCTATCTCTCTCCCTTCCTCTCTGTAAAAAAATCAATAAAATATATTTTTAAAAAATAATAATTAAAAAAAAAAATTTAAACAGCAAAGAGAATTTTGTTGCTATGTACACAAGACTTCACCCTTCATTTATGAAATAAACATTCCGCCCCCTCCCATTCTCCTACAGAGACTGGAGCAAGGCCAGGAGATTGCTCACAGACCCATGGTCGTCCTTGTATTTCCTTTGGTTACACCAATGGGATCACTCCAAGCTCACAGGATCAACTAGAGAAAAGCAAGACCACAAGGTATGCACATACCTGGGCTTGACAGCCCTGGTTACTGATCTGAAAAGCAAACATGACTGCCTGCTTAGACTACAGCAAAGCTTCCTGCTTGCCCTGCCAGGCCTCACTGTTTTCTCCCTGGTCACAGACTGGAGAGTCACAAGACTGGGGCCTGTACTTCTGAGCCTAATGACCTGGAGAAAGTCCTTTAGTGAATCAGACCTCAGGTTGATGTGCAAAATGTCCTCGTTCTGCCTATTCCCCGAGTTATTCCTTTTATTTTAAAAAGGGGGGATATAATAATATAATACAGATAAAAAGTATGCCTAAAAAAAAAAAAAAAGAAACACACTGCACGCCAATATGGGTGCTGTTAGTCCACCACTATCTCTACCACAGCTGAAAATGTCACTGCCATTAGACATGCTCATCCTAAACCTACTCAGCAGCTAAAGCAATGCTACACACACTGCAGAGCCCTAGGTCCTGAATCTCTGACCTGATCATTTTCTGTGCTAAGTTACCAGTGTTCCCACACTGCTGATTCCTCCATCACGATTTTAAGACCCCTCTATGCACTGGCCTTTACTTATCTCCCCAGGAGTAACAGAGCCACTCTTCTAAAAAGCTTGAGGGAGAAGTGAAGAGGTCCGTTTGAAAGTTATTAAATATAATGTGCTACAACAGTGCTTCTCAAACTCTTTGGTCTGTGTACCCCTTTACACCCTTACACATTTTGAATCCCCAAAGACTTGGCTTATGTGGGTTAAGTCTATCTACATTTACCACATTAGAAATCGCAAGTGAGAAATTCCTAAAACACAAGAGCTCACAGCACGTTTCATCAGCCGTCGCAGCCATGACATCATCATGCAACCTGCAGCCTCCGGGACACCGCGCTGCACACTTGTAAGGAGCGAGAGCCAAGGGGCAGATAATGCCTGAGCCCTATCTTGAAGACAGTTTTGAACCTATGGAACCCCTGAAAGTCAGGATTCGGAGACCTGTAAGCAGTGCCTGGATCACACCTGGAGAACCATTACGCTACTGTGGCACGGGGATGGCTGTCTCCATCATATCCCTGGAAATGTAGGGCTTAAAGAAAGTTTGAGAACAGATATGTGGTTGGGAGCAAAGAACAGCAACAGCAACAAAAAATGATAGTTGTAGGCAAGAGCTAGGAAGATGATAAAGAAAAGAACTCTAGGCCCTTCCTGCATGGCTCCGCGGCTGAGCGTCAACCTATGAACCAGGAGGTCACGGTTCAATCCACGGTCAGGGCACGTGCCTGGGATGCCGGCTCAGTCCCCAGTGGGGGGCTTGCAGGAGGCAGCCAATCAGAGATTCTCTCTCTTCACTGATGTTTCTCTCTCTCTCTCTCTCTCTCCCCACTTCCTTCCTCTCTGAAATCAATAAAAATATATTATTTAAAAAAAAAAAAGAAAGAAAGAAAAGAACTTTGGGAAAGCTAACATTAGAAAAGCAGGATTTTAAAAAAAGAGCAATTACAGTAAGTAATAGAGAAGAAGGAAAAGAGCTGAGGAAGAGTTTGGGGGGGGAGGTGGGGAGTGCAGGCAGAGAGTGTGCGACAGGCGTGCACTGCTGCAGAGGGCTGGGGAGGGCGAGGCCAAGACTAGGCCACTCCGCTGGACTGTCTTCTCACTGCTTCTCACTGTTGCTCCTAATGTAATTGCAGTTTGGAGCTTTTAAGATTTTCCCTTTATCCTTGATAAGTAATGTGCTTCGGTTTCACTATAACGAGTCCAGCTGGAAATTTATCTTTATGCTGCTTGGATACCTGAAACCTTGTATGTCTGCCTTTAATTAAGGAAAACGCTAAGCAATTGTGGCTTCTCTTTCATCCAGTGTTTTCTTGCCGAAATCTCCATTAGGCGTAGCTTGAAGGCTCTGTACACTGGCAGGAAAGACTCAATCTGCAAGCCATCAGCCTGCAGCCTCTGGGTGAAGGAATGGTGGTGGAAGCCTGCCACACTATGGACTATTTAAACGGCTTCCAGAGAGAACCTTGTACACAGGAGTCAATGTCCAGGTAGAAAGGAAGTGGGTTCTCATCCTGACCTTTCAAAAATTGTAGTGATGATGGTAAGATGGAAGATTGGAAGGGGTAACGGATCAAAAAGGGGGAACAGAAGGGGAGCCACTGACACCATAAGAAAGAGAACAGATGGGAGGGTAAGCCTCGGCAAGGTCGGGGATGTTTCCTTTGAAATAAGAAGAGAAGTAAAGTTACATGATAATCCAAATATTTCAAGCAACAAAGAGGAGGAAATAGGAGCGCTCCCACTGGGACGTCTTCAGATTTCCCTGCGAAACAGATGTAAGGTGATGAGAGTGACAGGGGCAGGAGGCGGTTTGGGTGTGAGAAGTGGAGATGGTTTGGAACAGCCGCTGTGGATCCTGAGATACGACCAGCGGGGACCGGAATACCGAGCCGCGGCGAAGGCTCACTGAGACTCTGTGGCATAAAAGGTCGTAAACCCCAGCCGTGCTTTGTGACTTTGGCCAACAATTCTTGGCAGCATCACATATTGAATGACTGTCTGAGCGCATGCTCTTCTTTGTGAAAAGGCTGCCAGAAGGAGTGATTCGGAGAGTATCCCCTTCTATGGAAAGATGAAACCAGAGAGAGATAAGGTTTACTATGTGTTTTGGTCACGAAGTCCCATAAACAAAGAGGTTACTGCATTCTTTCCTTCAGAGAGCAGCACAATCAACCCTGTTTCATCCCATCAAGAGCTTGGCTGAGAAAGGAGATCAGCCGAGCTTGACACAACTGTCATCAGTGTCCTGAACACACAGGACATCTGTAAGGCAAATGTTTTCCTAATTTCTATAAGCCAAAGCACCAGCTCTCCACCTGCCTCCAGGAACACTTTCCTTCATATGATATATGCATTGCACTGTTGTCACCCCAACCGGGACATGCTGGAGAGAAAAAGAGGGTCCTATTAATAATTAAGTAGGAACAGTGAGCACACACTGGGACTGACTGGGGCAAAGTGGGACACGTGGTCCCCCCTTATCACATGGGACCCACACTGCATTGCTCGTGGCAGCTCCAAAATGTGTGGGACACACAGTACTGTGTGGTTGGTCATGAGGGAAATGACAACTCCCAGGAAACTGTGAGCAACCAGGACAGAAGGCCATCGGAGATGCCCGAAGTCTCCTAGTCAAATGATTATGGTTGGTTAAACTCTAACAACACAAAGCCAGCCTAAAACACAGGAGGAGGAAGGGAATGGTTCTTCTAAAGGAGAAATGTGGAGCCACCATGACTCCAGAGCCCCCCAAGACCCCAACTGATCATAGCCGACTTTGACCTAGTGAGCTGCTTAGCCTTGAACATGCTTGAAGGTGTGGCCAAGTGCATACCTCTCTGAACCGCCTGTGGTTTTCAATGCCAGCTAATAATGAAAACATAGACCAAGTAACCCACTTAATTCCATGGGTATATAATCCCATATGGTAGAAATGTACAGATTTTCTTTTTGGCCCTCATTAAATCACTTCTCTCCTATCTTTTAAAAAGCAGAGGAGACACTTCCCGAATTTGAAAGCTATTGAGTTGTGAGAGAAAAGAAAGTTAACACGGTCTGCTTGGCAGAAAAACCCACCGATGCTTTATTTCATCTTCATCACCAGTACAAATATCTTTATTTATTTCCAACCAACCTGGTAACATGGATCCCTCATGAGTAGTCTCAGACAGATTAACACTCTCAGAAAGTGAATAGATGGGGCTCGATTAACCCACTCTCTGAAAGAAGAAAACAAGAGAGAACATGTTTGTTCATGTCCAAAAGACGAACATGGCAGTTCATGAACAACGCACGACTATGAAGGAGGATGAGGAACATACAAAGGATGAGCATTAGTTTATTTCAAACTTAATCTGCAATGGGAAAGGTTATTTTGGACTTACGCATCTGTCCCATTTTAATGCAAAATACATAAAAGCCATCATTATCAATCGGATGTAGAGGCCCCCAGTTACATGGTTTAAGTGCCCTCACTGACTCCAGGCAGCCCCCAACCAGAACAAATAGCTAAAAGGTCCAATAATTAGATTTACTTTAATATGAACGTATGCCCTAATGACTAAAAAATAATATACATATATTAAAAGGAAAATATGCGTATCTTATTCTTTTTTTAAATATGTTTTTATTGATTTCAGAGATAGGATGGGGCAGAGAAAGACAGACAGACAGAAATATCAGTTATGAGAATCATTAATCAGCTGCCTCCTGCATGCCCCCTACTGGGGATCGAGCCCACAACCGGGGCATGTGCTGTGACCAGGAATTGAACTGTGATCTCCTGGTTCATGCGCTGACGCTCAACCATTGAGCCACATCAGCCGGGCTGTATTTTATGCGTAAATAACCACATTTACTTATCAATGGGATGAGTGCCCCCTCAGACACCAAGCAGCTTCTGGAGCCTTGGCATCAGACTGGACAGCACCCCCACTGTGTCCCCTTCCACCTGCTATTTATCACAGGGACCACGGAAAACCCAGCTTCAGGAGGCTATGCCATCATCGCTAGGAAGCAGCACAAGCTTAATGTGGACATTGTAAGCTACCGTGAGTAGCTCGCACTGTGTCTGATGGATGTCGAGCATCGCTGTTTTCCTTGAAAAGGTAAAATATCCATGACACCCCTGTGTGTTCTCAGCAGGTAGTTTGGGGCCCTGAGCCTCCGGTGTTTCCTATGACAGCCTTCTGTGACTTTCTCACACTGGGCCCTCCCAGGGAATTAGAAGGATGTTCTCTAAGGTGACATGAGCCCGGAACATGCAGATACCACCAACACAGCACGGGGGGACCCGACAGAGGAGGAAGGAAGCTGGGCACTGGCGGTGCCGGGAACGTGCTGTGTGCACTGCCTGAGTCACCTGTGCACGGAGGGCCCTGCCATGGGACATCTGCCTCACACTGCCCCCCAAGCGGGTCCAGCGTGGCACGCGGTGCAAAAGTGGACAGAAACCTAAAATAAAAAGTGTCTGCTATCCATGCTTAGCTGAGAAAAGCTAAGAGAGATATAGGGAGAGATTCCAGATGAGACTCCAGAGAATTTCTCCCTCCTCCTCCCCCTCCCCCTCCCCAGCTGGGCTGGCTGTGCCCCGTGGGGCAAGGTTACGTTATTAAAGATCCGTCAAGTGAAGCATTTATTACACCGTGATCCCAAGCCGACCCTCACCTGGCTTGTCCCATATTTATTCCTCTGTAGTGTAGAATTCAACTTTGTCTTCTCTTATGATCCTGAAATTCAACTCTGACCCCAAACCTGCACATCTCAACCTGAGTGCAGAAACCCCACCCTCCTCCAAGGCGGCACGGACATCTGTGCTCACTGCCCCTGGAGGCATCGTCCTCCGCCCTATGCCACCCACACTCCACCCCAAGCCACTCACCAATCCTTCCATCGACCCGGACTTGGCTCCTGGAAGGAGGCTGCTAAGCCTGCTTTCCCACGGCTTTATGTTCCCAGGGATGACTGACAGCTCTTTTTAGACAGAGCCCCCAGCAGAGGCCTGGCCCGGTGGGGAGAGGCTGGGCAAGGAGTCCCAAGAGCATTGCTGGCTGAGAACTATTCCTCTTGCCATCACAGAGGCTTCTGGCTGGAGCTGCCCACCACAACGGTAGTCGACCCTATGACTCTTCTCCAGCCCAGGCACGTGGCAGTGACACCTTGCCTACGGAGGCAACCCATCCCAGAGCTACCAGGCGGGAAGAAGCACCCCAGGCCACATTGGGAAGCTACGACAGTTTATCTGACCTCCCCACCGTGGGAAAAACAATGCCAATTTGAAATACACTTTGAATCTAAAACACAATCACCTATGGCAGTTTTTCTCAACCTTCTGGCCCTTTAAATACAGTTCCTCATGTTTGACCCCCAACCATAAAACTATTTTCATTGCTACTTCATAACTGTAATGTTGCTACTGTTATGAATCGTAATGTAAATATCTGATGTGCAGGATGGTCTTAGGCGACCCCTGTGAAAGGGTCGTTCGACTGCCAAAGGGGTCGCGACCCACAGGTTGAGAACCGCTGACCTATGGGGACACTTGTAGGGACGTGATTATTGGGAGGCTCCTGTCACAGAGAGAACCTTTGATCTTATCAATAGGGAGGTGGCACACGACTGCTCTCCCTTCGGTGCTGGAAGGCCCCGGAGACCTACCAGAAGTAACCATCAAATGCAGCCGCTGCTGGCTACCCGGTAAGGGTTAATGCCGATCGCTTTCGTTACTTAAAGGAAAAGCCAGGGGCCTGCTAAGAGGTGATTCATGGAACAAATATGTGTACACTCGGTGTTTTTCCTAACTATACGCAATCTTCCTGAGCAAAGTTCATGGCCTTTCCAGTGTTTTTTCATATCAAAATAAGTAGGAAAAGTTTTTTGCTTCCTCCCCTATTAAAAAAAAAAAAAAAGAAAAGAAAAGAAAAAAAATTCACCATAGGTTTTACTTTTTTCAACTGTTAAGAGACTGTACGTAAACGAAGAGTTCCAGAAAAGTCCAGAAAAGTACTTTCAACTCTCCAGAACAGAGCTGAAAGTCCTATTCCAAACAAATTGCCATTTTTTTATATTTATGGGGGAGGTTTCTTTGTGTGTTTTTTTTGTATGGTTTTTGTTTTTTTTTTTGCTTTTTTGGGACGGAAGCCCAAAGCTATTAATATTTCTGCATGGTCCTGGCCTCCGCTGCAGTGAATGTAAATAGAATTCCTGGTGTCTGAGTCCTCTGGCTTTTCCTCTCTGAGCACTGACCTCTAAAGGAGCAGTTGTTCTTGCCTTGGCTCCCTGCCCTTGACCCCCCACGAGAGCATGGCATGTCGCATGCAGCTCTGGTGTCCAAGGGGAGTGACGTGCTCTGAAAGGTGATATCCCTCTCTGTTTCCAAGGGTCGGGGACTAGGAAACACATGCTGGGGCCAGCAGAGAGTGGCAGAGCATGAGCGTGGCCAGCTGGAGAGTCACTGGGGCTGGAGCAGCGGGGCCCGGCTCCCAGGCCAGGGTCCTCCACCAGGGGATGACCCGAGAGAAAGTGACTCTTAGGGTGGGAGCAGGAATGCTCAGCACAGGCCAGGGGATCCTCCGAGGCAACTGGAAAAGCTGTCTGTCTGCAAAGATAGTGTTTCCCCGGAGGATTAGGTCCCAATATAGCGGCCACATGGCCTCGGATTCTGAGCAGGCCACTAGTATGCCCTCTGTGACTGAACCTCTGCCACGGCTTTCACAGGACTATTAATACACGGCCTAGGACCGCTGCCACGTCGCCTGTAGCCTCGGGTGCCACTTTCTGCCGTCCCCGGAGGCCCAGCGTTTGAACAGAGAAAGGGCAGCTGGGGTCCCCGCGCCTTCTTGCACAGCGGGGGAACCAGTATGCCACGGGAGCACTCCGTGGGACCACGAGCCCCAGAGCTGTGGTATTGATTGTGGAATCAAACTAAAGCCGCACGCACCAAGATAAATGAGAGCATCGATGGTCTGGGGTTAACCGACCAGGGGCTGTGCAAATGCCAGAGGTTCCAACCTAGACCCCACCCCCACCCCCCTTGGCAATGCTTCCCTCTGTCTCTCACTCAGAATAAGCAGCAACTTCATGGGGAGAGTGTTATTCAGATTTTCCTTTTCATGTTGTCATACCATTTGCATTAACACAAAGCACAGCCACTAAACTGCCACTTTTGACTCAAGATTTTAAAGTGGAGGGATTCAAGCCTATTTCAAAATAAGTGTTACCTTGCCCTAACTGGTTTGGCTCAGTGGATAGAGCGTTGGCCTGCAGACTGAAAGGTCCCAGGTTCGATTCCTGTCAAGGGCATGTACCTTGGTTGAGGACACATCCCCAGTGCAGGGTGTGTAGGAGGCAGCTGATTGATGTTTCTGATTCTCTATCTCTCTCCCTTCCTCTCTGTAATAAAAATCAATAAAATATATTTTAAAAATAAATAAATAAATGTTACCTCAAATTCATAAGACAGAGCCCGTTTTTTTTTTTGTTTTTTGTTTTTTTTGGTGTTATTTTTGTTTTGTGTTTTTCTTGGGGGGGGGGATCATTCAAAAAGTAGAGGTAACATCAAAATAGAAACTAATTATAAACAAATATTCAAGGAATCTTTACCGACTTGTTCCACTCTTCGTAATGGGCCCGTGTTCTTTATCTGTGTCACCCCTAAACATACCCCAGCACAGGCACCCAATCCGAAGTCCATCCAATGAGTTACACTGGCCCCTAACCTCAGAGAGATAGCAGAAAGGACAGTCTTCTAGGTGTTTCTTCCAGTTGACTAAAGTTTCAGAGGTAGAATGCTTTCAAATATTTACTCATCACCTAGTAGGAGTTGGCACTGTTGCCCCCTCAGGGATACAGCTCTGGACAAAGCATGCACTGGTGTTCATCGCTCTTCTTCTAAAGGGAGAAGACCAGTAATACACACAGAGAGATAAAAATGTACTTCAGGTGCTAACTAGTGAAGAACAACCAAGGTTAAGGCTGTAGGGGTTCTGTGGATGCTATTTTAGGACAGTCAGATGGAGAAGAGTTCTCGAATAAGATTAGCATCTGAGTGAACTGAGGAGAGAGTCTGGGTGGGAAGAGCAGAAGAGTTAAGCATATAGTCCATGGGCAGGAGTGTGGTGGTTTGTGCCAAGAATGGCAAGGAAGCCCTCGGGGCTGGAACAGAATGAGCCAAGACTGAGTTACAGGAGGGAAGTCAGAGAGAGCAGGAGCCACATCTGCAGGGTTTTGAAGAACATGAATAGGGACTTTGGACATTTTATTCTTGAAGGTCACTGAAGGCTTTAAACAGAGGACTGCCATGATGTGACAGAGAGTGTGAATGGATCCTTCTGGGTATGTTGTTGAAAGTAGAATAGGGAGCTGTTTATTGCAATGGGCCAAGCTAGAGATGATGGCACCTGGGACTCAGTAAAAGCTGAGGGGAGGGCAAGTGGAGAGAACCAAATCAAAAGTCCTATTGGGGACCAATCAATGCGTGAAGCATAGATGAAGAGAGAGAGAGAGAGAGAGAGAGAGAGAGAGAGAGAGAGAGACTTATAGGGCACAGTCTCTCGGAGCAAAGCTGAGGAGAGTAATTGAGGGGTAGGTGCGCTTTCATTAGTGGGACTGTTTGGGGACTGGTGGATTGATGTTAGTCGTGGCAATGTGTCTGTCGCTTATTGCCTGGCTCTCAGAAGCTTCTGCACTGATGGAAGATGCTCATTTATTGCTTTGGCCACGTCAAAACTGGTTCTGGTGGTTGCATGTGGCCAAGGAACAGGAAGTCCTTTCCTGGGAAGGTGGGAACGTTTTAATGTCATGCCTGTTACACATCCAAGTGAATAAGTTTTGCAAGAAGCCGTAGTAAATAGTGAAAAAGAGAGAAAATGAATCCTGAAGTGATTGTTTTTCTGTGATGCAGAACTGAGCACAGGTTTTTAAATGAATGTGCTTTGATTAATAAGAGAATCAGGTAATCAGCCAGGCAGAGGAGAAAAGAATGTTATTCAAGGTTTGCATCAGGACCTTGGGCTTGTCCCTACCCTCTCAGCTACCTTATCTCTCAAAGGAGGCTGGACTGGATTTTTAGTTCAGGATCCATTCCACCTCTGCAATTGGATATCACTTTTGTGTGTGTGTGTGCACATTTCAAGTTTGGTATAAACTCTAAATAACATTTCAGGAGAAATAAAAATGTAAGAGCTAGATATTTGTTCCAATGGGAGAAAGAGGAAACATTATTCTTGCTGGAGGTTACATGAAATCCTAGGTTCTTAAGGCTTATATATACATATAAAGTTGTGAAACTTGGAGGAAAAAAAAGGGTAAGAGCATAAAGGATATTCAGCCAATGATTCACTCTAAAAACTCTACTCTGGATAAAGGCAGAATACAATTATGTATGTATATAATAATCTCTCATATAAGCAAAGAAGAAAAAACATAGAATTTTTTAAAATATTAGAAGGAAATATAGTAAGAGTTAAAGTAGCTGTTTCTAAGAATGATATAAAAAGTACATTTTCATTTTTTATAATGTTCTGTATTTTCCAAAAAATTTTATGGTGATCAAAACAATTTAATCAAAGAAGTTCCACTTTATGAAGACTCTCTGGCCCCATGTTCTGCAATAAAACCAGTGTCAGTGGCTTGAGTTGTGGATAAAAAAAACAACAACAAAAAACCAAGCCCTGTTCTTCAGAAGCATAGTGCACAGTGGGGAGGAACTCAAGCACAGGGCCACAGGAGGGGGCGGGGAGGGCCAGTCGAAGGCCAGAAAGGAGAAGATGTGGGGCAGCATTCTTCAGGTGAGGATGAGCATGGGCCAAGGCTCAGAAGTGAGTCATAACTTCCCAAAAACAACAAAATGAGTGGTTCACTCTGACCTTGAGGAGCCCAAAGGATGCTACGGGAAGGATCAAGAGATGAGGCCAAGCCCTAGCTGGTTTGGCTCAGTGGATAGAGCATTTCCCTGTGGACAGAAGGGCATATGCTTGGGTTGCGGGCTCAATTCCCAGTACGGGGCATGCAGGAGGCAGCCAGTCAATGATTCTCTCTCATCATTGATGTTTCTCTCTCTATCTCCCTCTCCCTTCCAAACTGAAATCAATAAAAACATATATTTTTTTTAAAAGACAGAAAGAGAGATGAGGCCAAAAAGGAACGAGATCTCCAGAACTGTATCAACCAGTTAGGAACTGGAGGTTTACGCTGGCCAATTAGGATGCTTTAAGTGCCTAGAGACCCGACCCTGAGACTTTGGGGGACCTTAATGAACCTTTATCTCTATCCAACTTACGGGGCTGATTTAGAGACCTCTTTAGGGAGGTAGAATGGTCTGGCAGACGACCAAGGTGACCAGGCTTCTCTCTTCCTAAGCCAGGAGGAAGCCTTCCAAGGCCCCTAGTGGCCTCTCTACTCCCTGATGAGATAGAATTCCGGAGAAAGCACCTCGCCATCAACTTTGTATATTTGAAGACCCCAATCAAGACACTGAAGAGACTGCTGCTAAGAGATTGCTGCTGCATCCTAACTTCTAGTCCTCTCCTCTGACCTCCTGTGACAGGGTCTGGATAGCTAATGCTGAGGGTCAGGAAAAGTTCAAAGGAAGAGTCACCTGCATCAGACATATGCCTGGGAGTGGACCTGGGCACAAAGGTCTGAGGAGTAAACAAATAACTACATTTGGTCCCTTTGGTGAGGGGTGTCTGTGATGTTCCCAGAACACTTCCAATAGAATCCTATATAATAAAAGGGTAATATGCAAATTGACCCTAACAGCAGAACCACTGGGAATGACTGGTCACTATCATACACACTGAGCACCGGGGGCAGATGCTTCAATACAGGAGCTGCCCCCTGGTGATCAGTGCGCTCCCACAGTGGGAGCTCTGCTCAGCCACAAGCCAGGCTGATGGCTACCAGTACAGCAGTGGTGGTGGGAGCCTCTCCCATCTCCTCAGCAGTGCTAAGGATGTCTGACTGCAGTTTAGGCCTGCTCCCCTCTGGCAAATGGACATCCTCCAAAGGCTCCCAGGCTGCCAGAGGGATGTCTGACTGCCAGCTGAAGCCTGATCCCCCCAAGGGAATGGACCTAATCCAGCTGGTGGACATCCCCTGAGGGGTCCCAGACTGCAAGAGGGCACAGGCCGGGCTGAGGGACCCTCCCAAGTGCACAAATTTTTGTGCACTGGGCCTCTAGTTTCTGGTAAGACTGTGATTTTGGGCCAGGTGTGTTCCCCTACTTCAAGCAGTTCTTGAGCTCTTGTCTAGAACGTAAACATAATCTTCCCAAGCTAGCCTCTCCCTTCAAACTCATTTCCAAAATATTTCAAATTTGTAGAAAGTATCTCAGGAAATACAATGTAAAATAATGATACCAACTTGTTCTTACCAGAAAAGTGACTGCATTTTTGGACAGAAAAGATCATGCTAAATGAATCAGTTGGGTCTCTTTTAACTGGAATTAGAGAACCTGGGGTATACTCACCTCTGTAAAAGTTACAGTATAAAGAGGTTCATGTTTGCAAATATGTTAGAAAGAGGGACTATCCTGGCAATTCTAGAATAAGTGTATCAGAAAGAGGCCAGTTAAATGAACCCACCTTACAATAGCACCAAATCTCAGAATAAATAGCAGAGGCAATATTCCATTTAAATATTATAATTCTAAATCTAACAAGTAGAAAAAAAAACAAGAATAGATTCTGCTGGCCTCTTTTGGCACTTTCTTTCTGGCAAAATCGTATAAGGTGATCTAATACTCTTGACTTCACTTTTGACTTTGCAGCATTACGAGGTTCATTTTTGCAAATATGTTAGAAAGATTCACCAATTTTTCCTAATGGCGTCTCCTACTCTTTGCTATTTAAAATGTTTACTTGAAATCCCATCTTGTCACCTTCCTTGTTAACACTCTCTTCTTCAATTCAAAGTTACTTTCAGTAACTTCGTAACATCCTCCATCTTTAGCCAGATTCAAAAGTTCATTGCACAAGTAGATTACATTTGCATTGTCTGGCAATCAGCAAGGAATGAACCAACGGACAGGAAGCTCAGAGCAACAGGTACACGGAAGAGACAGTTGAGTAGAGGTCAATTTTATAAGTGGTCAGTTAACTGGGCAATATGTCAATTTTGTGACAACTTGTACTTCTCTACAGAACCTCAGAACCTCATCTTGGATACCAAGCACGCTTTGTGCTTTCTTTGCAATTCCTCCAGATAAGATGAGGTAGGTTTGTTTAGTCTACTACATAGACAAATGATGTTATGGCAGAAATAAAAGTTGGAAGATCAAAATTTGCTCCCATACTCTGCCCACACCGGGATTCATTACCATGTGTAACCAGCAGTAACCTTAGATTCAGAGGCAACACTTCCACTTACCCTTTGAGATCTACCATGAGGTGTTTACAGTGTTACCTTATCTGACTCTGGATTAACAAGTCCTGTTTCATTTCAGAGGCTGCCTGACAATGTTGTTTCTGAGAACAAGGGAGGATCACAGGTCAATCTTAGGAAAATCACGCACAAGTGAGGTATCCAGGAGTAGAGGGTAGGGGTTGACTCAAGGTGGGGGAGGGGGTGGGACAGAAGAGGAACAACATCAATTGGATGTAAATAGGGAGAGGAGATGGAAGAGCTCACACTCCACAGACGAGATTAAACTCCCAGTCAGCCATAGTCTCAGGATAAAAGTGAATGGCATAACATCCAGAATATGCCAATCATATCCACAACCAGACCCTCCAGCCTTCGGTGGTCTTCAAATACACAGTTTATATTTACCATTTGTTCCCTTATAGGTGGAGGGAATAACTGTTTTGCTGACCAAAGCAGACTCCTATATAATAAGATGCGTGGTCCCTAGAAAAAGGGACCACGCATCTTATTCTTCTTTGTATTTGCACCTACTCTTCCTTCTTCACCATTTGCTCTCTCTCTTCCTTGCACACAGTAGATGCTCAACAATTTCTTTATTGAATTGAATCCAAGCCTCCCAGTCAACATTAAGTCTCATGTTCATGAAGAAAGCCATACCAGAAAAGAACTACAGCCCTGAGGTTTCATTCTTCTGGACACCTAAAGCTAAGGGGGAATGAACAAAAGGGCAGTCTGCCCAGCTTAGCAAGGTTATATGGTCTGAGAAACAATAGACCTTTAGACCTTTTACTCAACCCTGCTTTTAGAATAGAACTGAACATACCAATCTGTCAGCAGCCAAAGGATGATGTAAAAGGATGTTCGTGATGTTTAACATTCCCAAATTCCTTCTCCTACTATGAAAGCAGAGAGATCTATAATCATCCTTTCCTGGTTTGAAGATTTCCAGGGACTGCTCATATTGCAAACCAGTGACACCATCCAATATAAGATGCCTCATTAATCACTAAGAAGCTAGAAAGGTCCTGGCAAGAGATCTCTTGCCTTCAGAATTGTTAAGATCTTTTTCAACTGTTGGATGCCAACCCTTGCCCAATCACTTTCCATAACAATATCTGTATCTAGTGCCCTCGGGGTAGGGACACAGAGAGGTCTCTACAGCTTTAACACAGGAAATCTGCTCCCTTTTTCAAAGTATCAACCTGACAAATAGCCTCCTAAACATCCCTTGAAGAATCCATGATGGTTGTCTTCAAAACAAATTAAAGAAATTCATTTTTCTAATACCATTTCAGGCTACTAATCATTATTCTACTTTGTTCAAGCTCAAGAAGAAATAAGCCAGGACAACTTCAGGTCCTTGTGTTCATTAATCTTTCAATGATCTTTGCATATATTGTCAAGAATTGAGCACTGACCTAATTACATGACCATCATCAAGATTCTAGTCTTCTGTGTCATCTGAGTCAGTCTAATAATCCCTGCTTAAAACAAGTATAAAGTATGACATGCTGTCCCGACCCTCGATTGCTTTATACTAAACCAACGTACTTAGCAGTCACTGCCCAGTATTTAGATATTCAATACTAAATACTAAATAACCCTGTCCCAACAGACCCAAGCATCAGGTCACCACTTAGGCATGCATTTAGTTGCTGATTCATCATGGAGGACCCATTGGGATGATGTTCTACTTAAAGTCAGCTCTTACACCGGACCAAGTCAGAATTTTCTTTCGATCATGGCATTAAATTATTACTCTCTCTCCTATTTTCCAGAATAACAGCAGTTTCTTTTCTCATCTCATGGAGACAGAATTCCAAGATCTCAATCAAGTCTCAAGGGATGGGGAAGATGTAAAGTTTTCATAGGCGTCTTTTCGGCCAGTGCAGGGGGGTGGGGTGGGGGTGGGGGGGAAGAGGGTGGGCTGAGTAGAAGACCAGGCCCTACCACAACCAAGTGTTAGGAGCCTCCTTCCAGCAGCCCGGAACAGAAACTTGAGGGGGAAAAACTCAATCCTGACTGCAATCCAGCAGCAGTGGCTCACCGAGACCCTCTGAGACTCGAGAGAGAGAACTGGCTAACTCTTCCTTCTCTACAGTCCCACACTGCACCTGTGTGAAGACCAAGTGGAGCAAAGGAAAGAGCATTTGATTTGGTCCTGGGATGACAAGTCGTCATTGGACTGTGAATGGATATCACACATTCACCCTTTTGCCAAGGTCCAGGCTGGGCAGCCAGAGTAACCAGGCCCTGTATAGACTACCGAAGTGCACTGTGAGGATGTTGCCCTGCGTTACCTGACGTCTCCCTCGTGAGGACGCAGACCAGAACCTCCGCCTGAGTAGCCAAACTCAAACTAAGGAAAACAGTGTAGCTTACCGGTCTCATAAAATTATCATAAAATTCAGCAAACGGTACCTAACCAGAGTAATTTCAATGAGACCATGTGCAATGCCTGTTTATTCATCTCCTGCTAACTGGCCTTTGCTCTGTTTTATCCTTTATGTGTGTCCTATTCAGTCTTGTAGATGGCTTTAAACCATATGCTAGAGATATGTAAAAGATGCCATTCTTGGCTAAATGTCCATCTTTCCTGGGGCGATCTTACCTGCATATGAGCCTATTTTTCACCAAGGCTGTAAAGATCTCCTGAAATAGTTGATGCTGGGGATGTTTGCTGAAATTCCTCTCATTCTTGTAGTTTATACTGAGATGAAACAAACAGAAAAGTATTTCATAACAAAAAAAAATTATTTAGGATGCCGCAAAGTTACCAAAGAAATAATCACCTGCATTCATGCAAATGTTCAGGGATTCTTGGATTTTAACATATTGCCAAAGGCAATACAGTTATTAAAATAGGAAATAGGAATGCAGTTATAATGCAGTTATAAAGTTAATATTAAGATCACAGTCAAGCATATATATTTCATTTTACCACATTAACTAACTTATGCCCTACAAACACTTCACAGCTAAAATTGGTCAGAGGAAGGAGAGGAATATGTGGGAAGAATTATTGGGGCGCATTATTTAGACAGCTGAGCAGTACTTAGAGAATTCCTCCCTTCACTTTTCTACCCACTGTGATCTCGATGGCTACTGCAGCTATTAACCCAGGGGTTGTCACACATATTTCCTTGTAGATAGTGAGAGGTTCTGGTTGCTGATTGTGTGTGTGTGTGTGTGTGTGTGTGTGAGTGTAACAAAGTCCAGCTCGTTTCTTTTTTCTGGTATTACAGCCATCAGAGGTAAAAAATATCCCAGATATTACACTTTAGAACTGGGAGAGGATAAGCAATAAATGTACAAAAGGGTCACACTGCTATAGAAGATATAGTACATTTTTGTGCAATGTTAAAGTAGACCAGCTTTAAGGTCTAGGCCTAATAAGCTGTGATCACATAAACATATCACCTTGAAGGCAACCTGTGGACCCTTTCACGGCCATCTGTACTGTCTGCTTTCACAGATAACAGTGGACAGAGTGCCCCTACCCTTGCCGCCGAGGGTTATAATGGTGTCTTAGTACATGGACACTGGTAGACTGAATATGTAACAATTTTTAAAGTATTTAACGTCCCCCACTAAAACTATATTTTAAATATATGAACTTGTAACATCATGTGACTTTTGTGAACTACTAAGTTCACTGTCATAAAATGATGGGGAAACAAAATCTAGGCCAAATAAATAAATGATCCTTCTGGAATATTCATGTTGGCATTTCATGTCACTCACTATTTACGTGGCACTTAGTGCCAAATGACCTTCGTGCACCGTAAAACTGACAGAACCAGCTCCTGGGAGGGGAGTGGCCATGGGAACATGCAGCTTCTAGAAGCTCTGCATGGCGACAGGAGAGACAAACAGAGGCTGACACTGTCAGTGTTAAAGGTGAGGTGCAAGCCCTCACCTGAAAAGCTCGGTTGTCATGACAACCACATCGGTTCACGCCATGGGTTATTTTATTTCTCCTCGTTGCTGGCGAGGTATGAACACACCACGCTGAAGACAAAGCTTGGAATCGGCCTCAGGGGGTCAGTACCGTGGAGCCACTTCCTCACGGAGCAAATGCCAATTGCGTGTCACCAACATGTCCCGAAGCTCCCAGTCAATTTCATTGGCAGCTAGTAAGCCTGTAATTTACACCCTATTTCTGGGAATTATTAGGTACTGATGAAAATTACGTGTTAAGAATCCTCATGGTAAATTCTGAAATGAGTTTTAAATTTCATCTCCCTTGATAAACTTACATAAAGCTTTGCTAATTAGAATAGGTTGCTAAAGGCAAGGGAGATCCTAGATTTCTTACCTAAAATTTTCAAGTTCAACAGCTTCGGTGGACTCGTGCCACTGACCTCGAGCTCTGTGTCCACCCGCCTTGACGGCGGGCTCAGACTTCGTCATGCTATTTTGGGCACTATCGAAGGTAATGGCTGGAAGCTACAGAAATAGAAGCACAGAGTACGTGAGGGTAACAACTCAGCCCAGGATAAAGAAAGTAACAAAATGGGGGGGAGGGGGACGAGTCTTTCTTCAAACCAATAGTTAACATGATAGCCATGCCCAGTGGAGGGGTTTTCCAAGATTGAACACCACTGACATAAACATTACTCTTTCTATCTCAGGCTGCTTCATTTTCCTTCGTAGCTCGTCACACCTCCTGTCATATCTTACAGTTATTTATGCATTTTCAGTCTCCTTTGATTCAAATGTCAGCTGGAAGTGAGCAGGAACTGGCCTGTTCGGTCCAATGCTGGATCCCTCCACCTCCAACAGTACAGGGACAGGTCCCCACAAGGCCTGGGCATTAGGATATTTTGAAGTTTCTCAGGTGATTCAAATGTGCAACCAGGATGGGGAGTTTCAGGGTCTAGCCCAAACACGCTGTATAGAGTGAAGCCCCAAAGTGAAAGTCATTATTTGTTCATTCTATCCATCCATCCATCCACCCATTCTTCAACATTACCAATCATATAACACTACTTGCCAGGTGCAACGGAAATAAAGGTAAAGGAGAGTCTATCACTTTTAATTAGTCTTCACATAATGAAATTATCTATAATAAAAAAGGGTAATATGCTAATTAGACTGGATATCTTCAAGATGTCATTCCAAACACCCTTCCTGATGAAGCCAGGGCCAGAGGGAAGCCAGCCCGGGTCCCAGGTGCCTGCTGGCAGCCGGAGGAGGGAACCAGCCTGGGTCCCGGGTGCCTGCGGGTGGCTGGAGGAGATAAGCCCATTCCCAGGTGCTGGAGGAAAGCCGGTGCCAGCAGCCGGGGGAAGGAAGGTCTACTCTTGCATGAATTTTTGTGCATCAGGCCTCTAGTATTATATAATTCACCATTAAGAAAGTCAAATGTGCTTACTTACATCAGTCACAACAATTTGAGCATGCTCCATTTACAACAGGAATTGGTAATTACTTACATAATAAATTCTCAAGTTATCAACATTCAAATAGTTTTATTTACTAAGTAGGGGCCCGGTGCACAAAAATTTGTGCACTCGGGGGCTGGGGGTCCCTCAGCCCAGCCTATACCCTCTTGCAGTCTAGGACACCTAGGGGGAGATGTCCACCTGCTGGCATGCCTGGCCAGCCTGGGTGAAGGACTGAGGGCCATTTTCAGGCTGCCCACAGCCCCTTCAGGGTTCGTGCACTGGGGGTTGGGAGGGTTGGTGAGTGCAGGCCTGGACGTTCCCACCGGAGGGCCCACGATCGCACATGCCTGGTGGGCCCACACCGCTGAGTGGACACACCTGGCGCAGAGCTGGGTGGCGAGCCAGGAGCGGACACTGGTGCAGGATCCCTCGGTGGGGCCCTGCTGCTGAGCAAACACACCCGGGCAGGAGCCGAGCAGCAGACTGGCTTCGGATTCTCTGCACTGTGCAGCAGACGCTCCCACAAACCCTGTGGAGGCCCCTGGGGGGCAGATGAAGGTAGCGGACCCTGGACAGGTGCTCCCGCACGCCCCCGAGGAGGCCCCCAGGGCAGAGCCAGGCAGCAGACCCAGGATGGCTGCTCCTGCAAGCCCCATGGAGGACCCGCTCTCCCGCACGCCTGGTGGAAGCCCCCGGGGGGCGGAGCGAGGCAGTGGACCCTGAACAGGCAGTGGACCTGGATGTCCCGAGGAGGCCCCAGGCCAGACCCCCCCCACACTGAGCTGACACACCTGGCACAGCTATGCCAGCCACGGAGGCTCCCAGTACAGAGCCGCCCTGCCAGCCTCCATCTTGACTGGGTTAATTTGCATACAGCCACTCTGGTTGGCTGGGAGCCATGGCTTGGCTGGTGGGCATGGCTTAGGTGTCTCGGGTGACGGTCAATTTGCATATTACTCTTTTATTATATTAGATATTTACCTACAAGTGGGATAACCTTGAGGATTGTTTTTGTACACAGTGAAGCTGAGCATAGTGCAAACAAATAGCCTATTCTTCCCAAAGTACAAACAAGGGATAGTCTATAATTAGCTAAATAATATAACAGAATAAAGCATTCAATTGTTCAGTAAGTTGTTTCATTCTAATACCATAATTATCAAATAAAGCTATAATATGTTGTGCTTATCTTATTCCATCAAAATATTTGATAGGAATCTGCATAAAGACATCATTTCCTTATTCAAACAGAATGTCAGACTTCCTATAAGGCAGTCAGCTTATAAAACAATGCGTTATAATGAGAATATTGTTAAATAGCTAGCAAAATAAAAAAAAACTCAGAATCCTTCTTCGTCATATGCAAGCCAAAGTTGAATTCTCTCAAAATCTACTCTATAAAAGCGAAATATTAAAATTAACCGTTTCTCCGAGACAGGGTAAGCCACACCCACCAGCCAATCAGAGCGGCTGTATGCAAATTAGCCCAGCCAACATGGCGGCCGCCACTCATGGACCTGAGTAAACAGCCCTTTCCATTGCGGCAGGAGTGAAAGTGAAGCTGCGCCTGCTCAGCTCAGCTCCGATTAAACTGGCTCTAGCAAAACACAGCTTTGAAACAATGTAACAATCATAGAATCCTCCGGAGCTGAAGGAAAGAGCAGCCCGGGCCTAACCAGTAAAAGTAACAATTGTTTCATTATAGACGCTGCGAGGTGAGGCAGAGGAGGCTTCGTTAGTTAGAAGGCCGCCTTAAAGGAACAGTGTATCAATTATAGAAGATAACCCCAGGCCTTCAAGGAACAGCATCAATTATAGGAGAGAAACCGCAGTAACCTGCGTCCAGCCAGCTTTGCTGGGACGTTGGGTCAATGGGAGCTGTGGGCAGCCTTAAAGCCCCTCACCCAGGCTGGTCAGGCACGCCAGCAGGTAGACATCCCCCGAAGGGTCCCAGACTGCGAGAGGGCACAGGCCAGGCAGAGGGACCCCCCGAGTGCACAGAGCGGCTGCAGGGCAGGACAGCGCAGGACCCAGGACCCGTGAGTGGGAAACAGGCGGCAGGGTTGGAGGGCACCGGGAAGCGGGTAAGAGGCAGCAGGGGGGGGTCTCGGCCTGCTTGGTGGCTGCCCAGGCCCTTTGAGGGGCATCGTGGAGCGGGAAAGCAAGGCTGCAGGGGCCGGGGTCCTGCTTGGCAGCA
>PVJC01029548.1:0-21812 GCA_004026665.1 Murina feae
GGGCTGCTTGGCAACATCTAATGAGACAAGAGAGAAGGCTGGCAAAAAAAAAAAGAGGAGAAAGAACAGTGCAATACCTAGAAGGAAGACCGTGGGAACCACAGGATCCTAGAAACTAAGTTGAAGGCTTTGTCCAAAGGGAGAACCTGAGAAAGATTAAATGCTTCCCATAGTCACACAACCAAAAAGTGTTATAATCCTATATAATAAAAGGGTAATATGCAAATGGACCCTAAGAGCAGAATGAGTGGGAATGACTGGTCACTATGACACATACTGACCACCAAGGGGCAGACACTCAATGCAGGAGCTGACCCCTGGGGTCAGTGCGCTCCCACAAGGGCACAAGCCAGGCTGATGGCTGCCAGCACAGTGGTGGTGGTGGGAGCTGCCCCTGGTGGTCAGTGCACTCCCCACAGGGGGAGTTCTGCTCAACCACAAGCCAGGATGACAGCAGTGGTGGCTGGAGCCTCTCCCACCTCCTCAAAAGTGCTAAGGATGGCCGACTGTAGCTTAGGCCTGCTCCACGCTGGCAAGTGGACATCCCCCAAGGGCTGCTGGGTGCCAGAGTGATGTCTGACTGCCAACTTAGGCCCCATCCCCCAGGGGGCAGACCTAAGCCAGCAGGTGGACATCCCCCGAGGGGTCCCAGACTGGAGAGGGCACAGGCCGGGCTAAGGGACGCCCCACCCCCCACCCCAACTGCACAAATTTTTGTGCACTGGGCCTCTAGTTATTATATAAGTTCAGTTCTTAATGAGGGAAAGGGAACTACAGGCCCTACCACTTTCCAGCTGTGTGACCTAGGGCACAGTTAGCCCACAGTTTACTCACTAATAAACTGGGGACAATAAAAGTACCCCCTAAAAAGATGGTACCTCCTCATGCAATATTGTGAGGACAGGATCATCTATTGTCCACGTGCACAAAGGTTCAGGTTCTATGCTTTGAAGACCTGGAATTTGCAAATGTACTTGAATATTCATTTTCACCTTTTGAACCCAGAAAGGGGAAATTGGGCTTTAAGCATCCGCTCCCCAAAACCACACATCTCCAGACTCTGCAGGCCACAGAAGGCCTGGGCCTGGGTCTCTGGCAATGCTCACTTAACCTGCGTGAGCAAAACAAAATGAAATTGCGGTGCTTGCCAGCATCCACCCTGCAAGCTCCAAAGGACAATCTCTTGGCAGGAAGGGAGAATAATCTTTTATTCCTCAACCCCTTGGGTTCCAGTTTGAGCCAAAGCCTATTTTATGAAACAAAAGCAGTGATCCAGCAAAAAAAACATTTTTCAAAAATGGGGTGCCTCGTAACGGGAAACAGCAGCCCCGCTCAGATGTTATATCTCGGTGCCGCCATAGGGGCTCACGCCCCTCTCTTTTGTGTAAGGCTGTGATTTGAAAGCCATCTGATATGCACGTGGTAGCTCTGTTTTCTCTGATGTCTGCCATGTTGTCTGGCTTCTTTCCGTGGCTGCCAGCTCACTCCATTCACCCTTAGTCTACTGAAGTCCCCACATAGGTTTTGGGGAATGGTACATTTTTGGTGCTTGTTTGCAAGAACATTTTGTATGAGATCACCCCCAGGATGGAAGATGTGTGTAAGATCACTGAAACCTATGTATTTTCAGAGCTGTCCCAAGTGTTCATCCCATCTGCACTTGAATGCTTCTGATGACCAAAGAGCACACTATCAAAGAAGAGTGTTCTTTCCAGCAACTTCTCCACTTAGGCCACGCGCGTTCCCACCTGCAGGCTTAGCCCTTGGAGTGCCTTCTTCCGAAACCCTTCCCTCCCTACCCTCTGCCAATACACAGCCCGGTCACCCGTCTCCCCATACATTGGAGACTTTCTCTCCCCCCCACCCCCCATCCTCCCTTCCCCCCCCACCCCCGGTACAATTTTATTCAGTTTAGAGTTTATACGACAGTACTTATTGACACCTATTACTTGCCAGGCACTGTTCTAGGCCTTACATACAAAGACTAATAAGACAGTTCAGCCCTCAGGGTTAAGGGCCCAGGCCCTGGAGGTGGAGCTGAATTTAAGTCCTGCTTATAGGACCGATGGATGAGCTTGCATCAGTTACTGGACCCCTCCAAGTCCTACTCTCCTCATCTGTAAAATGGACCAAACAATAACGTCCATCTCAAAAGTTGATGTGCTGTCTAGATGAAATAATGAACATAGAGTTATTATCGGAGTGACCGACACAAGGTCAGCACTTTGTCGATGACAGATGGGCATTAGAACATTTGAGCACAATGGTGCTTTTGCTTGGAACTTTTCCAACTTCCTTGTTACGATGCATTTTAGATTCTGGCTCAAGCATCATTTACTCAGTGAAACCCTACCCCAAACCAAGGTGTTGCCTAATTTCACAGACTAACAGCCCAGCCTTCCATTCTTTTTTTTAAAAAAAATATATTTTATTGATTTTTTTACAGAGAGGAAGGGAGAGGGATAGAGAATTAGAAATATTGATGAGAAAGAAACATCAATCAGCTGCCTCCTGCACACCTCCCACTGAGGATGTGCCCGCAAACAAGGTACATGCTCTTGACTGGAATCGAACCTGGGACGTTTCAGTCGGCAGGCCGACGCTCTATCCACTGAGCCAAACCGGTCAGGGTTGGCCTTCCTTTCTTGATAGCACCAACACCTGTGATTTTACCTGCATCTTTGTGGTTATTATTAACTTATGTCTGTTCCCACATCCTTATCCCAATTATACCGTCAGCTACGTGAAGACAAGGGTCTTTGTTTTTACTGACCATTCATTCCATTCTATCTCTCATATCTCAATGTCTAAGTAGGTGCTCAGTATATATTTTAATGAATAAAAAAAGGGAACAAGTAAATAACATGTAATATTAAACATATTCTAATGACACTGAGGTATTATATTGAAAATAATAATTTAGACTTCAAGAGACCAAGTAATAGCTGTACAAAGTTGGAATGGGATCTGGCTGGCATAAATAACATTGTCCAGCAAATGTATAGAGTAGAAAGAGACGTACAGCTCACTAGGATAGCCCTTTAACAAAAGATAGTAATTGCTGCCCAGCCAGTGTGGCTTAGTGGTTGAGCACCGACCCATGAACCAGGAGGTCACAGTTCAATTCCCAGTCAGGGCACATGCCTAGGTTGCAGGCTCAGTTCCCAGTAAGGGGAGTGCAGAGGTGGTCGATGGATGATTCTCATCATTGATGTTTCTGTCTCTCCTTCTCCCTTCCTCTCTCTAAAATCAATTTAAAAAACATATTTTAAAAAAAAGATAGTACTTGCTAACATCTATGTAGCACTTACATTGTGCCAGGCACTGTGCTGTATGCATATTAATTCATTTAATTTCTGTAAGTCATTGAGGTGTGGCACCTATGCAGAAGAGTTAAGTAAGTATGATGGGATCATGCTCACTTTGAGGTCTCACTGCTAGTCCTTGTGTCTTCTTCTCCATGACCTTTTGGGTTCTGGACCTCCCTTAGTCCATGCCCTGGCTCTTAGACTTTGTATGATTCTGACCGTTAGTAACAAGACTTCAATCTCTTATTTTCCAGACCCTCAATTGGTATGGTTTGCAATGTTCATGAGCACATTCGTGCTCAGGGGACCCTGGAATATTTCTATCTTATTGCTACTCACAGTCTAATGGGGAAGACCCCAAGTATACTTTCACTCAAAGACCCTTTTCTTTTTATTGATTGTTTGACTTTAGAGACAGACAGGTGGGGGGGGCCGGGGGGGGAGGAATTTGTTTTTCCACTTATTTATGCATTCATTGGTTATTCTTGCATGTGGGCCCTGACCGGGGATTGAACCCACAACTTTGGTGTATCAGGACAATATTCTAACCAACTGAGCTAGCTGGCCAAGATTCAAAGACCCTTTGCTAATTTGAACAGGGTTGTTTCAATCCTTCACTTGTCGTTGCTTGAAGTGACTTGTGAGATTGGATGGTGTCTTCAAGGTCATCCCCGTTGAATTCCATAGCCTCCAGAGTAGTCTCCCAGAAGAGTGGTTTTCCAGCCTGTATTTGTACAATGCCAGTGATGGATTATTCATCAACCCAAGGTACACTTTCCATTATGGCCTGTTGGAAAGATCTTTCTGTACCAAAGTTGAAACTTAACTCCCTATAATTTCTCCTCTTGGGCAGTGGAGGACATAGAGGGGCAGTAGGAGCTGTCTGGCCCAGCAGGAGCAACTATTTTACCACTTAAGTTGTTTAGAATTTCTACTGTGCAATGCTAATGAAAGCACATCAACTTCTCTTGTGTTTTTATGTCATTTTCAAATTCTCCACAAACAACACACTCCTCATAGCCTGAGCCAGAAGGACTCAACCCACCAAGGCCCCCTGGTCCTAGCCCCTCCTCCTGGGATCACACATTAAGTCTGCTCCCCCTTCCTCAAGGCAGCCTGTGTAGCCCCCAAAATCTTTCTTTAACCTGGTTTCTCCTGGTAGGTGGCAATCCAGACTCCATTGCTTGGGAGCCGGGTGAACTCGGGCAAGTCGCTTAATCCTTCTGGGCCTTGGTATTCTCATTTTAAAAAGGGGGCGCAGATCAAATCAGGTATGTGCTAATGATAGAAAACCAGAAAGTGCTGTGCACGTGCTGGTGATTGTTTTAGGGCTGACCATCTGGGGCTCCAACAGGAAGTGACCTTTTGCTCCAAGGACAAGGGTGGGAGCCCAACCTGGAGCTGGAAGATGAAAATAGCAGAGGCTGGTCAGGAAATTATAAACCCCAGAATCAGGGCAGAAAACAAAGATGGCATCTGACCAGGAGGACTTTTATGCCAACGAGCACACTGGCAAACATGCACTGAGCACTGTGCCCCAAGCACTTTGCTGCATCATTTCACAAATACCGCACAATAGCTCCAAGAGGTAGGGCGATGGTTGTCTTCATTAGGCAGATGGGCAAACTGAGGCACAGAAAGACTAAGCACTTTGCCAAGGTTGCACACTCTGTGCTAGAGCTGACTGTCTGGCTCCATAACTCTTGACCCCTGTTCTATCATGATTCTGGCAGCAAGGCCAAGGTGAGGAAGCAACTGGGACAGGGGTTAGGATGGAGCCCGAGGTCCTAAGATTTTACCTAATGGGACTTTGGGAGGCATAGAAGCCAGTGGAACTGGGTTTCTGGAAGGGAATGAAATGCCCAAAGCAGACGCAGAGGCATTGGAACTCAAGTTCATGGGTCAGAAGGGCACCTGCTAGGCTTAGACACCATAAATAATTCTTAACATGTCCCAGCCCCTCTGCTAAACATAATTAGCTATTGGTCACGAAGGCAGAAGCTGAGCTGGGACATGTTTGATGCTCTTTCCCTTGGCTTCTGAACCACTACCAGGGCACCATGCCTTTGCTTAGCACTCTTACCTTCTAGGAGCTGCTCACATTCCCCCAGGGAGCAGAGACACACTTTCCTTTCCCGCCCTCGCCCACTGCCCGCATGCCCCACAGGGCTTCCCTCTGCAGATCGCTGGAGCCACCTCCAGCCAGAGGCCAATGTGGGAGCTTGTGCCCACCTCCAGTGTAGTTTGAGTTGAGCAGGCTCTAGCGGGATTTCGCAGTTCCCAGGCTTGAGCAAGCCCAGACACAACCTGCCTCCCGGGGGTGGGGCAACAGGCTCTAAAGTCAGAGGTGGTTTTCAGGGCCCTGTTCAGACTCGTGGGTGGTGCTGAGCCAGATGTGTCAGGGATCAGCTTGGTGTGTCTGGGGCGAGAAAACCAGACAGACCATTCCCCAGGGACGGAACCAAACTGACAAATAAAGACCCAGCACAAAAGAATACATCTTGAATTGACAGATTTCCTGAAGAATGTGTAACATGGCATTAAGCTTAGCCACCTAAGATTCAGTCGAATTTCTCCCATCATTTGGTTGCAGCTCAAAGGAGAAATATGCTAGACACCAGCGGTCCCTTTAAGACAGCTGACTCAATGGTTCTATCTTAGTCTACATGGAATCAAAATTCAAGACATATTAACAGACCATTGTTTGCAACTGCCAAGTTTAATGTCCTAGTTGGTTTACTTTCCTCTTAAGAGGAAAGGGTGGGGTAAGAGCTACTTGGCCTGGGAGCTGAAGAGTGCTCAGGATCCATCTCGGTTAAACTCAGTTTTCTCTGCTATAAAATGGTCTCTCGCCCTTGCTGGTTTGGCACAGTGGATAGAGCGTCAGCCCGCAGACTGAAGGGTCCTGGGTTCCATTTTGGTCAAGGGCACGTACCTTGGTTGCAGGCTTGATCCCTGGTCCTGGTTGGGGGCCCATACAGGAGGCAACCGATTGATGTGTCTCTCTCACATCAACGTTTCTCTCTGTCTCTCCCTATCCCTTCCACTCTCTCTCAAAATCAATGAAAAGACATCCTCAGTTGAGGATTAACAACAACAACAAAAAAAGTAAATAAAATGGGTCTCTATCTCAAAAACTTTATTTTCCCATCTGTCTCTTCGCCTACCATGCCTTACTCTTTCTCCATCTCCTCCCTCAGGGGATGAGAACTTGTTGGGGTGGTTACTGCCAAAGGTCACCCAGGTCCCTGATATTGCCTGCTTGTCTCCTGCTCACCTTTTAAGTCTAAACTCAGCCATAATTTTCCTGAAGATATTTTCTGCTTTTTCCCCCATCATTCAGTTGGGTTGGATACCACTTCTCAGGGCTCCCACAGCATGTCCTATGTAGCTCTATAATTGCATGTTCATTTGTGTGTTGGTCTGTGACTAGTCTAGACCTTATATACACCATTGTGGTGTCATTTTTGTCTCTGAAATGCCAAGGCCAGCCCTGGCTCATGTGGCTTAGCTGGTTGGAGTGTCATTCCCATACACTGAAAGGTTGCAGGTTCGATTCCCAGTCAGGGCACATACCCAGGTTGTGGGTTCAATCCCTGGCTGGAATGCAAATGGAAGCAACTGATTGATGTTTCTCTCTCACATCAATGTTTCTCTCTTTCTCCCTCTCCCTTCCTCCTTCTCTCACAATCCAATTTTTAAACAGTGCCAAGACCTATCATGGCATCTTGGACACAATGGGTGCTCAGTAAATATCTGGTGAATAAATACGCACCTTATATGTGTATTTGAAGAGTAAATGAGATAGAGAATGTGAAAACAAACTGTAAATTACTGTTACATTTATTATTATTGTCCATGGATACATTTATGAATTTTATACAAATGGACATATATATTATTATATTATTTTGTATTATATTACATATGATATATGTATATATTAGTAATATTATTAAAATAGTAATAGATGCCAAAGCCTAGGCAGAGAGATTTGTGTAGTCAAATGTTGACAAAAAAATCAGAAATATGCATGTATATATAACTGTGTATTTGTGTCTACATTTATACCATTAATGACAAGAAATTATTATAACTCCTGGGCTGAGAATGCCAGTGACAGCTCTAAATGATTTTCCAAGAAAGCAGAGAGGTGCTAGCCAGGGGTTTGAATGTCACCACCGCTGTCTTTTATGTGGTGAAGACTTTCTGGTTTCCAGAAGATTTTCATACCCCTGGCTCGTACATTTGCCGTGTAAATTAATCTAAGAAATCAGACAGTCCAAAGGAGGGAAAATGCACTAGGCCCTTCCTTTTATGTTTATGTTCTTTTCTCGGGAGAGAGGGAGTGCCAACAGGCTAAACGTCTGTCCTCGGTTCTGGGAGTCGGGAGGAACCCAGGAAGGGGGCCACGAGTGTGGGAGCAGCTGCTGAAAGTAAGGCCGAGCCAAAGCTCCACGCTGCTGCCACGCTCCTGTCCAAAGATGGCCTGCCACAGGCTGCCAGACGTCCAGCGTCAGGTGCTAGCTGGTAAGTCAGCGACCCCTCCCTTGTCGCCATCAGGCTCAGCCAGATCCAGTGCGCCGTGATCCACTGCACGTCCCAGACAGACCTGCTCTCCCCAGCCCTGCCTGATCGCTCCTACCCTGCCCAGGACTGCTAGGAACAGGCTCCTGCCTGCCTTCCTCCCTCCTGTCCTCCCTCTCTCCTCCCCCGCCTCCTTCCTGCCTGCCTTCCTGCTTTTCTGCCTTTCTTTATTCTTTTCTTTTAAAAAAATATTTTTATTGATTTCAGGGAAGAAGGGAGAGGGAGAGAGAGATATAGAAACATCAATAATGAGAGAGAATAATTGATTGGCTGCCTCCTACACGCCCCCACTTGCCTCCTACTGGGGATGGAGCCCACCCTGCCTGCAACCCCGGGCATGTGCCCTGCCCAGGCATTGAACTGTGACTACCTGGTTCATAGTTCAGTGAGCCACCACGGCCTGGCTCTTTCTTCTTTCTCTTAATAAAATTTTACTCTAGTTAATTTTTTAAATTAAATAAGTAATACATTCTAGAGGTTACAAAAAAACTATTATAAATGTACAGTTAAAATTCTTCCTCTCTTGCTGGGCTGGTGTTGCTCAGTGGTTAAGCATAGAACTGTGAACTAGGGGGTCATGGTTCAATTCCTGGTCAGGGCACATGCTGGGGTTGTGGGCTTGATCCCCAGTGTGGGGCACACAAGAGGTAACCAATCAATGATTCTCTCTCATCATTGATGTTTCTATCTCTATCTCCCTCTCCCTTCCTCTCTGAAATCAATAAAAAAACAAAAAAGAAGTCTCCCTCCAGGGACTCAATGCCTGCTGTATATCCCTCCAGAGATTTTTAAAATGCACATGCTAATATGATTACATATCTCCACTCCTTTTTTGTAAATATGATCACCTTGTATGGTGATACTTAGTGTTCTGTTTCTCGTTTTTCTCAGTGAATATATCTTGGAGATCTTTCCAGGTTAGACTAGAAGAGCTTCCTCCGTCTTTTTCATGGCTGTGTAGTTTTCCAATTCATAACTTGTTTTAATCAGCCCTAAACTGCTGGACATTTACAACCAATGTTGCAATGGAAAACCTTGACAGCCATCACTTCCCACTGTCATCTGTAATTAGGAGTGGGGTCGCTGGCTCATTTAATAGCTATTGCCAAATTGCCCGTCGTGGGAGTTGTAGCAATTTACAGTCTCTCCAAGAACATACGAGAAGGAACAGAGTTGTAAAACTTTAAAACAGGAGTAATTCTATCACCGATAGCCATTTACTAAGCATTCACTCTAGGCCAGGCGCTTTACATTTACCCCCTCATTTAATCCCCACCACAGCCTTTAATGTCGGTCCGTTGTGAGAGGGACCCCGAGATTCTCAGATGAGCATTACCTTCGGCATCGCCACAGCCCTTCTTGCTACTCGTGGTCTCACCTCTCAAAGCTAAGAAGCCGATGCTCACGCTGATCCTCACCAGAACGCTCGCAGCCTGCTTTCCCTGAGCGCTTCATGAGGGCAGGCACGCTGCCTCGCCCAATCCTCCCAGCAGCCTAGTGACTCAAGCTCTGTCATCAGCTCAGGAACGAGAAAACCCCAGGCAGGAGCGGCAACAAGCCCTCGGCTCAGAGTTACACTGCGTGCAGGCAGCTGTCCCAGGATTTGGACCCAGACAGTCTGACGACACAAATCCAAACCGTTCGCAGCACTAAGATCAAAAGTTCTATGGATGCGCGCAGTGAGGGTAGCAAGGCGGTGTGAATGCTGCTCACCTGTGCGTACACTTCAAAATGGTGAAAATGGTGACTTTTATATGAGGTATATGTTACCGCAATTTTTTAAAAAAAGGGAACATGCTGATGCATGTTTTGAAGAGTTGGGAGGTGGGAGGTCTCGCTTGTCCAGGCTCAGCACAGGCCTGGCCCAGAGCAGGTCCTTCACCCATGGCAGCGTTGCTTATTATTCTTTTTTTATTTTTTATTTTATTGATTTTTTACAGAGAGGAAGGGAGAGGGAGAGAGAGTTAGAAACATCAATGAGAGAGAAATATTGATCAGCTGCCTCCTGCACACCCCTTACTGGGGATGTGCCCGCAACCAACGTACATGCCCTTGACCGGAATCGAACCTGGGACCCTTCAGTCTGCAGGCCGACGCTCTATCCACTGAGCCACACCGGTTAGGGCAATGCTGATTATTCTTATTAGTCGTACCTGCTGTGTGTCTGCTGTGGAGCCGTCCCAGGTGGGACTTTAGTCTCCAGGGGGGAAAGTCACCTCCTGTGTGAGGAGCGAATGAGCTTGTCTGTATGAAAATGCTTGGTAAACTTTAGAAAAAAGTTGAGAAGTGATGGATCAAAGAGTTAGCAGCGCATTTCACAGAGAGCGAGCTTTCTGTCTGGCTTCTCTGAGCACTTTTATTTACCCCATCACAGCCCTTGTGGCCAGGAAAGCGGGGTAACTTCCTCAGGCCCCTCTCCCTCCCCGGACTGGAATCTGGGGCAGAAACTCTTCCTTGTTTGCATTCCAGCGCCCAGCCCGGAGCCTGCACCCAGAGGTGCCTTGTCCATTCTTGCTGACTCAGCTGAATTTGGGAGCCTTTCAGATCCTTTTAGCCAGAGACCTCCTTCTGAGGACAGAGGCAAGATGTCCAGTCCTGCTTTATGCAGCTGGCCCTCCCCTGGGCCAGTGTCTCATGCTGAGGGTGTAATCGCCCATCTCCACGCAAAACTGCATCTGCTGACCAGCGGGCACTGCCCTGTGGGGCGGGAAGGGAAGTCAAATTCAGGGGGAGGGGAGGGAGGCTCCCAGACCTCCCAGGGAGAGGTGGCTTCAGGACAGGGCCGCCTCCTTGTTTGTGATGGTTTCCATTACTTGTTTGAACTCCGGTGGGGTGGATGTTTCTCAGGCATATTTGGGGATCTAATTCTGGAGCCTTTAAGCACAAAGGAATGTGATAAAATGCCTGTCCGTGGACGTGGAGGCGACTTCCTCGGCTGCCTGTGCACTCCCTTTGCAGACAGGTGGGGCTCAAGAGGGTGAGTGACCTGCCCGGGTCCCCCTGGAAGTGTCAGAACCAGGACAAAGGCTCACAGTTCTTGGCCAGGACTGACTGCAACCCTCTGCTGACTGTAAAGGCTGGTGTTCAGGTAAACTGAGGAACAAAGGCAGGCTCTCTGGGCAGGCAGGCAGTTTTCATATTAAAAGAGCAAGGTGTAGCCCTAGCTGGTTTGGCTCAGTGGATAGAGCGTCGGCCTCGGTCTGAAGGGTCTCCGGTTCAATTCCGGTCAAGGGCATGTACCTTGGTTGCGGGCACATCCCCAGTAGGGGGTGTGCAGGAGGCAGCTGATCAATGTTTCTCTCTATCCCTCTCCCTTCCTCTCTGTAAAAAAATCAATAAAATATATATATTAAAAAGAGCAAGGTGTTTGCCCAATAGCTTCTCCACCTCTAATCATTGAACTGAATTAGTCCTCCGAATACCAGACCAGAAAAATCACTTATTCGTCATTCTTCCTTTTGACTCCTCATAACTCCTCAGCGTGTCCTGCAGAAGGGAGTGTGGGTGAGCCACGGGGAAGAGGAAGAAAAGATGATGAGGCAGCAGAGGGCTTCCTTACTCATCACATGCCAGGGAACAGCTTCCTCAGGCTGTCTGCATGATCAACAGGACGTGCTCCTCGAGGAAGGAAGGACAATGGCTGCCTCCGTGTTTCCCCTGCCAGTGCACAATATGCCAACAGCTCGGTGTTTCCTGCCGTCGGATTTGGTGGTGTTCGCCATGGGGCTGGGGGTTCATGTGAGACCCACATCCTGATCTGAAGCATGAAGAGGTTAGGCAGTTTGTTCTAGAGCCGGAGGCAAGCCCGTGAAGTTTTCTCTCGGCAGAGCCCAGGCTCCTCCCTGCTTCTAGAAGATTTTGCCAGGCCAGGAAGCCATCAGTCTTAGGGTCAAATGAAGGGAGGCAGCTCTGGGTCACACCCCAGAGCAGTTTCTGGCCAGGCATTCCTGGCAGCATGGGGCACCTCGGCCTCCCACGCCTGGTCCGTGATGAAAGCTGATAGGCAAGGCCCGCCGAATGCCGAATGCCGGGGCAGGGCAGCCACTCCAGCTTGGCTTAGGGGCACGGAGAGGTCTCCCTGCTAAAAATATCTCTCCCCCTTTCCTGCTGTGGAAGCTGGAATGGACACGTGGAAATGCTACTCCCTTGGTTTGAGGCTTTATATTCTTAGCAGATCTGATTTAAAAATTAAATAGCACCGTGCGCAGAATAAACGGAGACATGACCACATCATGACACCTTACTTGGCATTTATTTGTATCCGTGTGTAAATCCAAGGGAGAATTTGAGAGTCTCACAAGTTTATTTCTCAGAGTAGCCAGCTGAGGCCACCAGATCTTGCTCTGGCAAATCTATGGGGCCGAGAGAGAGAGCGAGCATGAGCTCTCTGCCTTGGACATTCATTCATCTGCTCAAAATGCTCCAACAACTTCTGACTGTACTTTAAATAGAGCCCTCACCCATAGCATTCATCATCTTGCTCACAGAACTCCCACCTCAGTCAAATGCTCTGAGCTCTCCCTGCTTCCGGACTTTCTGCAAGCTGCCTCTTTTGCTGGCTGAACTTTTCCCTCTGTCCCTGGCTCCTCTCTGTCCTTCAGGCCCTGACTTAAAATGCCACCACTTAGGTGGCCCCCTGACAACAGTAGCTAAGGTACGTATCCCCTCTTTCAAACTGTTCTTTTCCTTTACAGTCTTTCTTTGTGTGTGTGTGTGTGTGTGTGTGTGTGTGTGGTCAACCCTCGCTATTTATAGATTCTGTGAGTTTGCCTACACCCTAAATTTATTCATAACCCCCAAATAAATACTCGCAGTGCTTTTGAGGTCATCTGTGGATATGCACAAAAGGTGAGAAATTTGAGTCACTCAACACCCACATTCACAGCTGAGGTCCAACAAGGTGGCACTCTGTTTCTTGTTCAGCTCTCAAGGTCCATACAAGTGTCCTTTTCATGGTCAGTTTTGCGCCATGTTTTCATTTTGGGGCTTTTGGTGGGTGGTTTTGCTGTTTGGAATGGCCCCTCAGTGTACTGTAAAGTGCTGCCTTGTTTTCCCAGGCTCAGAAGGCTGGGAGGTGTCCTGTGGAGAGGAGAAGACATTCATTCAGGCATGAGTTGGACTACGGTTGGCCATGAGTGCAACATTTAAGAATCACTGTACGTTAAAAAAGATGTATTTAAACAGAAGTGTACATAAAATAAAGCCATGTATGGATTGGTTGATGAAAATGCTGTGACTGGAGCCTCCTAGGAACTCAGCCCTGTATTTCCCCTAGGAGCAATGGTGCCATATTCACCAACACAGTGCTTATGGTAACTTTATAAAACATAATTTCCATAAACAATAATAATGAACTGTAATTTTACCAGTTTTTTAGAGCTGCTGCAACAAATACCATAACCTGGGTAGCTTAACAAAACGGAATTTTATTTTCACAGTTCTGGAGGCTGGACATCCAAAATCAAGGTGTCAGCAGGGTTCGCTTCCTCCAATAGTTCTAGAGGAGAACCATTCCCTTGCCTCTCCTAGTTTCTGGTGGTTTGCTGACAGTCCTTGCTGCTCCCTGGCTCACAGCTGCATCTCTGCCTAAGTCATCAAAGGGCATTCTCTCATGCGTGACTCTGTCTCTGTGTCTCTTCCCTCTTCTTGTAAGGACACCAGTCATATTGGATTCAGGGCACAGACTACTTGAATGTGATTTCATCTTATCTAATTTCATCTGCCAAGACTCTATTTCCAAATCAGATCACATTCTGAAGTTCTGGGAAGGACATGAATTTGGGGGAGAGGACTCTACTTAATCCAGATATACATTTATTTTACTATTTATATATAATTTAAAAATATGTGCATTTAATCAATATTTATATTAAAGTACTTAATCAATATATTAAATATGTGCATATTTAATCAATATCTATCTCCCCAAATAGATTACAAACTCTACAAGGAAGGACAATGAAGTTCTTGATTGTCTTTTTAAAAAATGTTTTTATTGATTTCAGGGAGGAAGAAAGAGGGAAAGAGAGAGAGAGAGATAGAAACATCATTGGTGAAAGAGAATCACTGATCAACTGCCTCCTGCGCACCTCCTACTAGGGATCGAGCCCTCAATCTGGACAGGTGCCCTGACCAGGAATTGAACTGTAACCTCCTAATTCATAGGGCGATGCTCAAACACTGAGCAACACTAGCCAGGCCTTATTTGTCTTTTCACCTTCAACACCAAGCCCAGCCTGATACATGGTAGGAGTTCAGTAAATATTTGTGGAAGATGAATGGATAAATGAACGAATGATATAAAAGCCAGCAATGAGCAAACTATCATGGAGCCTCGAGCTACTGGACAGCCATCATCCATCAGATCAGGCTGAGAAAGAGGCCAGATGGATGGGCTTTCGTCTCCACCTCCCTCCCCACTTCACTTCAACCAGTGTCCCTGCTTATATCTGTTTTATAAACTCTGCTTCTACACAATGTGATTTTCATAAAAGAACGTCTTGAATGAGTTTGGAAAGTGTGAAAGAAAACTGAGCCTATTGTATAAGTGAGAAAACCTAGGTCCAAAGACATGAAGGGCTTTGCCCTGGGTCCTCAGGCAGGCATGGCGGAGACAGAACTAGGGGGCTGGTCTTTTGAGTCCTGTCCCACAAGTTTTGACTGGACACTCATTCTCCTGCCAAGATACACACAGGGAGTGCTTTGGAATTTACCCTCCCTGGGACTCTGTTTTTCTGTCTGGAGCAACTTCTGGGAGAAGGAAGCAGAGCCTGTGGCATGTGCTCCTTCCCCAAGGCTCTGAGAGGCCCTCTGTGCCAAGTCCACGGACATTCCACAGGCCTGCCCTAGACAAATCCATCTGCCAGCGGGCCACAGTCCTTGTCTTCATCTCTGAGCTGAGGTGTTTGGGCCCTTCTGCTTTTAAATGCACCCTTTGCTTTTTTGGAAGCTGAAGTCAAGCAAAGGAGGCCGGGCTCAGTGGCCCCAAGGCAGATGCGGTGGAGTGGGCCACTGCGGAAAGGGCTCCGTTTTGCAGACCTGGCTGATTATCTCCCAGGCCCAGCTGCAGAAATGCCTCAGCTCGGCAGCAGGTTATAAATAGCCCCGAGTGCACTCCCAGCTGCTGGAAAACGGGATTTTTCCCCTGTGCTAGGAGATCAGCTCTTCACTGCCATCCTCGGCCCTCTCCTCAACCCCACCCCCAAAGAGCTGTGATTTATGTCTTAGCAACATTACTGGGGCCCAGGATCACACAGTCCCAATAAACAATGATTAATTCATCGCCAAGTTCTATGAAAAAAGGAGGCATTCCTTTGGAAGTCCTCTCTTTCATTCTGGCTGAGATATGCTGACCCATGAGACCAGAGGGGCAGTTTTGCTGTGAGTTTATTAGTCTGGGTTTCATCTGGCTCTTTCTGCCCTTGTACCGAGTGGGGGCTGGGAGGGAGCTGGTGGCTTGCTGACTGACGTGAGGGCACGAGAGGCAGAGAAGAGCCTCTGAACTTGACTGAGTTGACTGGACTTGTTCTGAGATGCTCCCTAGTGAGAGAGCCAGGGATGCTGGGCTGGCCCATTTCCGTCTGAGTCCTCTCTTGAGGAAATCATAACTCAATGCAAGTATCTGAGAAATCCTCACATGAGTGGGCTCACTCAGTAGGACTTTAAGAGTGAACAGCTCCCGATGTACAAAGCCCTTTCCACGTTGCTTGGTTTTGTAGAATCAAAGCTAAATGCCTGCTTGTGGCAGAAAAGAGTTAAAATTTCAGAAAAGCATAGGGAGGAAGGAATTTCAATTCCCACCACACTGCGACAACAATGTCTTCATGGACATCCTTCCAAACCTCCCTTATTGGATTGCAGGTGGATATAATTTTACCCAAATGGAGTGATATCAGTGTGTTAGTTGAGCTCTTGATAGCAATAGATGAAACATCCAAGGGAGTAATTGAGGAGAGTTTAATAAAGAGACTATTTACATTGGTCTGGGCAGAGGTTAGGAACACCAGCAAGGAACAGTGGTTTATATCACAGCTAGCAACAGAGGAAAGCCATTATCACCCCTAGGTCTGAAGGTCAAGGGGAAGGAGTGGTTACTGCAAACCAGAGCAGTACAGAGAAGGTTGCCCCTCAGGAGCTGGACCCTTCAATAGAGACACAGCCAGCGCCAGAAAACCAACAGGGATGGAGCCTGAGGAATAAATACCTTGACCTCACTCTGCCCCAACCCTCAACTGCTGGTGCCTCCCACTGGCCAACCCAGGCAGAGTTAGAAGGCATAGAAGCCCATTGACAGCAGTCCATGGAGCCCAATACCACAGGCACAGAGCAGGGTGGAGGAAAACAGCAAGTAGGAGAGGCAAGCAGAAAATATCCATTACATCCACTATAATACTGCTTTTGTCATTTCACGGTAAGCCAAGAAGTTTCTAACTCAATGACTATAGATTGGCTTTATGCTTTTTAGTGGCCCTTATGTGAATGTCCCAAATTTATTTAACCAATTCCCTACTGATGGACCCAGGGTTAGTTTCTAATTTCTCAAGAGCATGCACAAGGCTGTGATGAGCAGCTCTGTACATAAAGGTCTTTGTGCACTCAGGATGCATACTTTTGATTCCCCTTTGATGTTTTTCAGAGACCGAGGCTCATTGCCTTTGAAGCTTGCCCCTGGTCACACAGTGGGCACATGGCTTTTTCAAATCTTCTTCGTCAACAATGAACACGGAGTGGTCTGTAATAGAAAAAGGAATAATAAAGTAAATTTCAGTGTCTGTGTTTTTTAAGAATGTTTATTCCCTTGGAAGTCCTATCGCCCACGACTCGGAAGGCAGTGGACTGCTAGATCCTGGGAGCACAGTGCCTGGTGGGTGATGAGGGACAAGGGGAAGGGGAGAGAGGAAATGCTCAGAGCAGAGAGGAAATTATGCCACAGATGCTCCTTCCCCGGTTTCACAGTTGTTACCTCAAAAGTTGGAAACGGCTCCAGAGGCCTGAGAAGCAAGAGGGAAATGGACTCTGAGGTCTGATGTGAGTGAGTGGGAGGCACTTCCTGTTTGCGCCTCAGTGTCCTTGTCTGAGAAGTGGCAATGATGCTACCACACAGGCCTGAGGGCTGCCACACACACACACACACACACACACACACACACACACACACACACACACACACACGAAAGGGCTTGGCGCCTCGAGGCGCTCAAGAAATGCACCTTTCTTCCTGTCTTGCCCAAAAGCTGAGAGCCATGCCAGATGAAATCTTTAATTTCTTTTAATTCAACTAATATTTATGGAGAAGTAAATAAGACTCTCCTTGCCTTTAAGGAGCTTAGGACCCGTCATGTACATACACTCACTCTGTACCTTAGAACCTCTGTGCTTTTGTCTGGACTTTTGTTCCTCTGACTGTGCTTGTCTCCTCTACCTGGCCAAGTCCTTATATCCTCTTTGTCCCATGGGAGCCCACCCAAACATGTCACTCCCTTCTGCTGCCAGCGATGCCTGACCAAAAACTGCTCTGGGGTGTGATCCTCTCTCACAGCTTATCACTTGGTAAGACCAGGGATTAAGAGTTGGAGTCAGATGGCTTCGGTTTCTACCCCACTCACTCACTTGGGATAGCTCAGTCTCCTCATCTGAAAAATGGGTACAACAGCATTTCCTACCCCAGAGGGTACTTGTGAGAACTGAAAGGGTCTATGCATGCAGAGCCCATTAGAGCCGTTACTATTCATCACTGCCCACCTGATGTGTATTTATTTCTAAAATAAAATGGTCTGGAATCAATGGCACACAGAGGACAAGATACACGGTGCCATGGCTACATGGGGGAGAAAGGGTCCCATGGTGGCAGCTTAAGGAGAAGGTACAGGTGGAGCCCATGCTGACTGGCAGAGAGGAACAGAAGGACAAGGGGCTACTGAGTCTCCAGTCCAACACTCTTGCACTGTGTGACTTTGGACAAGCGCCTTCACCTCTCTGGCTTATTTCTTGAATGAGAGTTGCTGCGAGGAGTAGGTGGGTGAGCTAAGTGGCGCTCCCGCACACAGGGAGAGGCAGGCTGGCCGCTCAGATTGTACTATTCCTATTACACTCGAGGCAGCATGGTTATTGCCCCCTCGCTTACGGCCCTGCTGCTGAGCTGTCCTCTACCTGGTGGGGTGCCTTTGAGCTTTCTGACTCGGAATGACATGGTTCTGGGCGCCTCTGTCAGCTAGAGAGCAGGAGATTGGGACCTGTCCTGCACTAGCAGAGTCTGCGCCGGGTGAGGCCCGGTCCCTGCTGGGAGCCCATCTGCTGGGTCTGCCAAGGCCGGAGCCAAGATGTAGAAACCGGGAAGGAGTCACGGTGTCTGAGCTGGATGCCAGCCTGGGCACTGACTTTCTGCTTCCCCTGGTGTCCCCACAGGAGCTGTCAGCTCGCCGGCCTCCTCTGGCCTTCCCCCAAAAGCAGCCACTGGGTCTCCCGGCCACTGTTGCCATGGAGACTGTCTCCCTCAGAGGCCTTGCCTCCCATCTCTGAGTCCCGTATGCTTTTCTTGACAGGGAGCCCCCTGCCCTAGGCTGACCTCCGCCTCCCTTTTCATTCTTCATTCATTCACTCATTCATTCAGGTAACAAGCATGTTGCATGCCTACTGTATACATGCAGGTCGTATTGTAGATGCTGCTGATCCAGAATGAACAAGACAGCAGAGTCCCTGCCCTTCCAGAGATTATGTTCTAGTGGGGAAGAGAGATAATAAATAAATGTATATGACACCAAGAAAACAATGCAAAATGACCACTCAGAGGGAGTGATGTTTAAGCAGAGGCCAGAGTGGATATCCGGGCAGAGACTTTTAAGCAAAGGAACAGCCAGTGTGAAGACCTGGTGTCAATAACATAGTCAGCGTGTCTAAAGAACAGCAAGGCAGCCATAGGGTTGGGGTGCCAGGAATGAGGAGGTCACAGTGAAAAAACTGGATTGATATCAGTGGTCAGGAAGACATGGCAAAACTACTGCATCTTATGAGAAGGGATGGGACGCTGTGGCAGTGGAGAGGCTTAAGCAGGGGAAGGGGATGTTCTGACTCTGTTTGAAAGCTTCACGCTGGGTGGTGTGTGGAGGCCTGGTGGTGGGGGTGGGATGGGGATGCGGTGGAAGCAGGCTCTTATTTAGAAGGCTGCTCAGTGGCCCAGTGGGATGAGGTGGCTTGGGCCAGCGTGCTGATGGTGTCAGTGATGACGAAGAGGTAGACTCCAGACTTATTTTGAAGGAATAGTCAACAGGACTTGCTGCTAAATAGAAAGTGGAATGTGAGAAAGTGGACTTCTCAAGAATGACTCCCAGGCTCCAGGCCTGAGCTAAAGGTGGTGTTTCTCCCGAGGTAAAGAAGACGAGAAGGAAGATATTCGGATAAAATTCAGAGTTCAGCTTGGACATGGAAGTGCCGTTTATCTGGGAAAGAGAAGATGAGAAGCAGGTATTTTACTGGTCTTTGAACCTGGAGCTCAGGAGGAGACAAGAAGCTGAGGACACGTGCAAGGCCAATGGCCTGAGTGAGATTTCTGGAGAGTAAGTGTAGGGGTCTGAGGACCGAGGTCTGGTCCCTGTAGCATCTAAAAGTTGAGATGAGAAGGAAGATGCAGTGAAGAAGCTAAAGCTACCTCAGAAAAGGAGGAAAACAAGGAAAGAGCAGAGTTCTAAAAGCTAAGTAAAGAAAAAAAATTAAGAATGAATGCAGTAGGCAGGACGATGGCCTCCGAAAGATATTCACATTCTAACCCCCGGACGCTGCGAATGGCACCCAACCTGGCAGAGACGTCACAGGTATAACCAAGGTCATGGCCCTTGAGCTGCAGGATCCTCCCATATTACCTGGGTAGGTCTTAAAAGCAGAGGACCTCTCTTGGCTGAGGCCAGAGGGAGCCAGGACTACAGAAGACTGGTCAGAGGAATTCATGTTGCCACTCTTGGAGGTGGAGGAAGGAGGTCACGAACCCAGCAAGGTGAGCAGCCTCTAGGAGCCTTAGATTCTGGAAAAAGCAAGGAAACCTCTTCTCCTGGAGCTTCCAGAAAGGAGTGCAGCTCTTCCAGAATCTTTGCCTCAGAAGACCCCCCCTCCACCTCCTTACCTACAGAGCCGTCAAATATAAACTCGAGTTATTGTAAGTCACAAAACTTGTGGTGATTTGCTCCAGAAGCTGCAGAAAACCAGCACAGTGAGGAAGTGATCAGCTAGTCAACTCACAATGCAAGCGTCAGTAAAATGACAATAACAATTTCCCGGTGTTTTGGGCAAAATGGAGGTCACGGGGACTGTGATCAGATATGTTCGATGGGCAAGAAAGGAAATTAAGAGGCCTGAGGGAAACGTGGGAGGGAAGAGTAAAATCTGGGGATAGGCCAATCTTTGGAGGAAATTATCTAGAACAGGAAGCTGAGACATGGAGTAGAGATGAATGTGGCCGCAAGGGAGTTTGTGTTCTTGTTTTTAAAGATGAGAGATATTACCACGTGCCTGCGTGCCGATAAGAATGGCCCCAGAGAGAAGCAGAAACCTGATGAAGCAAGAAGGAGACTTGATTGGAGCCTGGAGTTCTGTGCTCCATCTACCCTGAGCCAGGAGCAGGGGTGAAGGATGACAGAAAATCAACCCCTCAACCCAGCCTTTCATGGGGTACAGGATTTCTCCCAACAACGTGGCCACAGAATCTCATCTCAGGCCACTTCCCTCTCTAGGTTTGATTCTGCAGAACCTCAATTTATCCCTCCCACGACCTGTATTCCAGGAGCTGTGTGGTCTCTTGGGTTTCTATTTGCCTGTTTCCCTGATCGGCAAGACCACATGTATCTTGGTTTGTTTTTTTTGTGTGTGTGTTTTCCCAGCCTAGCCCAGACACCGACACACTGGGGGCATCTAATAAGTGTTTTACTGAATGGTGGAAATAGGCCAGCTCCATGAGTGCTCAGTATGTCCTGGGGCTGCACTGACCACAGGTATGATCTTACTAATCCTGACAGCAGCCCAATCATCCCATTTCCTAGGCAAGTGATTACATGTCCAAAGTCACTTGCTGGTAAATGGCAGAGGTGGGACTTGAACCAGGGCTGTCAGACTCAAAGGCCCCTCTCGCCACCAGCACACCACGCCACCTATGGCCTAGAGCAGTTGAGTGTGTCAGCACAGTGGAGGGCGACCAAGGCCTTCGCGGAAAGCCTTGAAGGATGAGACAGCCTTAGCCAGCAGGAGGTGGGATGGGGTTCTAAGTGGAGAGGAAAGCATGATGAAGGCACCAAGATGGGCAATGTGTGCTGACTGACAAGAAGCTTCCCAAAGCTGGTTCCAGTTTGCTGTGCATGGGAGCGAGGAGTGGGGAGAGAGATGAAGGCGAGGGAGATGGCGCCCAGTGCAGGAGAGCCTGGCTGCCCAGCCAGGGCATTCAGGCTGGATGTTGCAGTCAAGGGAAATCCCTGCAGAAGCCTGGTATGAAACCAGGCAGAGCGCCAGGCCCCCACTCACAGGGCTGGGGTCCCGATTTGGCCACAGGACTAGAATGGGAGCCAGCCACAGCAGCACCCCAAAGCTCCCGCACAGCTGCCTCTGGTTCCCCCACATCTCCCGCGCATTCAAGTTCATTTCAGAAAAACAGTGGTCAGAGACCGAAGCCCAAAGGGGGCCGGGGAGGTGTCAGAGAAGGGAGCAAGGGCCAAGACTCTGTGATCCCACAGACAAAGGGAGAATGCAGGCTGGGAGACGGGGACAGCATGTGACACCTGGGCCACAGGCCTGGGCAGCAGGCCTGGCAGCCGTAGGGATAATGGCTCCCTTTGTCCTGCCCAGAAATTCTCCGGGAAAGAAAGGAGCCGGCCCTGCTTCTCCTGCTTGCACAATGCTGGCCGTGGGGCCCCACCGCGCGGGCCTGCCATGGCCTTCGGG
>PVJC01029549.1:0-21780 GCA_004026665.1 Murina feae
CAGAGCTGAGCTGAGCGGGCGCAGCTTCACTTTCGCTCCTGCCGCAATGGAAAGGGCTGTTTACTCAGGTCCGTGAGTGGCGGCCGCCATGTTGGCTGGGCTAATTTGCATACAGCCGCTCTGATTGGCTGGTGGGCGTGGCTTACCCTGTCTCGGAGAAACGGTTAATTTTAATATTTCGCTTTTATAGAGTAGATTAATATCGTCTATATATATAAAAGGCTAACATGCTAAGTGTCCTTCCCACTGTCCAACTGGTCGCTATGATGAGCACTGACCACCAGGGGGCAGATGCTCAACTCAGGAGCTGCCGTGATACACACTTGCCATTTACAGAGAAATGGCAGTGCGGACCTGGCCGACAAAGCAACACTCAGCTTCCCCCAAATGGGACACAGGCCCTGCCACCACCCTGGAGTGACAGCCCACCAAAATGCAACCAACAAGACCCCATGGCCAGCCCAGAAATGGTCTCTGTGGGCACTGGGTAATGATGTCACATAGCAATACCCGGCTTCCTCTCCCTAGCGACGACTAGCCTCCTTGCAGTTTCTTCAGCCCAGGAACAAAATTTGCTTTATAGCCAGAGGCAAACATTTCACACTTTAACCAAATGTTTGTGAAGCATTTTCTCATGCCTCATCTCATTTGATCCTCACAGAAGTCCTGGAGTAGGTAGATAGCAGACTTGGTGGAATCCTATTTTCTTTTCATTAGCTGGAAAACAGAGATTTAGAAAACTTAGAAACTTGACCCGACCGAAAAGAAATAAGAAATGGTGGACCTTGAAAATGATTTCAGGTTTTCTCACTGTGCAGAATATAGTCAAACACTGCTGCAGTTAAATATTTTATCCTTTGTTCTTCCTGCATGATCTATAATAATAATCTGCTTTGTGTTGATATTTACTTCTGTGTTACTGACAATTACCTGAAAGAAAAGTTGAAGTTGGGGTGCTTCACTGGGATGAAAAAAGTTTAGTTACATCAGAAAGCAGGTCTAATTAAGCAAGTTTATTCTATCCTATATAATAAAAGGGTAATATGCAAATTAATTCTAATGGCAGAATGACCAGAAACTGCTGGACCAGTCACTATGAGGCTCACTGACCACCTCTTGGTCCCTTCCCCCTGCCGTCAGGTACCTATCACCCGATGGTGAACGGGGAACCAGGGGGTGAGGGGTGGTGGCAGCAGGGGTGGGGCCAGCTGCAGGCAACTGGGGAAGATGGCTCTGATTGCAGGCCAGGCCTAGGGACCATACCCACACAGGAATTTCGTGCACCAGGCCTCTAGTATATATATAAAAGGCTAAGTTGACTCACACATGTGCAATACCTATAAAGCTCTCGCTGGTGCCAATCGCATGAGTGTGTTTCCATCTGTCATTGTTGATAGTGAATTTGGTTGACACTTCTATTATAAAGGGTGAACAGCAATATTAAAATATCCCTTCTAATTAATTTCCTTTCAATGTGCACGAATCCATGCACCAGGCCACTAGTATGATATAAAGAAACATAAGAGACAATAACCCTGAGATTCTAGAAAGTCAGCCCTGTGTTCCTGAATGCCATAGAAAAGTCTCAGAAACTACCATGTCACTTCTAAAACAGACATCCCAGCATGTCTCTTACACACGAGGAGCAGAGGGTGGGAGGGACAGGAGCAAGCAGAAACCCTGGCCCCCTCCCAGCCAGTCAGAGCATGTACCCTTTTGGTCTGTTTTTGATGCTAGAGTTCTGTGTCAGGCTATTTTTTTAGGGAGGGTGGCGTCCTGGAGCTGGAGACTGAGGGGAGAACAGTTTTGAAAACCATTGGTCTCCTTTGATTTCTGTTTTGTTTTTTAATATGTTTTTATTGATTTCAGAGAGGAAGGGAGAGGGAGAGAGAGATAGAAACATCAATGATGAGAGAGAATCATTGCGTGGCTGCTTCCTGCACAGCCCCCACTGGGGATCAAGCCACAACCCAGGCATGTGCCCTGACTGGTAATCAGACTTTACCCTCCTGGTTCATAGTTCGACGCTCAACCACTGAGCCAGGCCGGCTGGGCGACTTCTGCTTTTATAGGCCCAGGGAAAGAAAGTGAATTTCCTGAAGTGTAACAGGCTGGTGGACTATGTCCCACAGATCGAGGCTGGCTCACTGCCTGTGCTCATGTGGCCTACTCACTAGGAAAGATTTTTTTACATTTTTTGAATGGTTGAAGAATATCGAAAGAAGAATTGTGGAGAGTGGCTACACTGTTTGGACAGGTTCAAGCCTCGGGCTAATGAGAGGGCACAGTCCACTCATGGCCACGTGACAAGTCCCAGCTTGGAGGGCAGAGCCCTCCCAGCACAATTATAGCCAACAGCTAGAGTTGTAAGCTTGAACCTATGGTTCGAACATGTGGCCCCCACATGCCTGAGTGATGTGGGCTTGATAGAGTTCAGGTGCATGTAATTGAGTAGGATCGAAACCCACAAGAATGTTGTAAACCTCTTGATCACGTCCTTACTTTGCCTTGGAATCTGGCTATAAAATAAAGACATGGCTTGTAGTCTGTGGCACCATCACTAGCTCTCCATCAGGGAGGACAGCATCCCGCCCAGACCTAGCTTTCATCCTCTTGTCTGTCCTTTCTCAAGCCTTCCCCACCCCCCACTAGGGCTCACCAAATCCGGCTGAGCTAGCGTGGCATATGAGGCTCCCAATGTGGGGCTGAGTATGCCATGGCCGTGCCAGCCAGCCACAAAGAATATTTCATGATACATGAAAATTTTACAAAATTCAAATTTTAATGTCCATAAATAGCATCTTATTAGATCACAGCCAAGCTCATTTTTTTACATACTACTTTTGTGTTACAATGTTAGAATTAAGGCATTGTGACATAAACCATTTAGCCCATAAAGCCTAAAATCTTTGCTATCTGTACCTTTATAAAACATGTCTGCTGATCCCTACCCTAGCCTCAGCTCTGCTACTAACGGGCTGTGCAATCCTGGGCAAGTGGCTGCATCATCACTTATAAAATGGTGATAAAACTTTTCTCTACAGGCGGGTGCCATATTAATTCTCTATTGCTTCATAACAAATTATCATAAACTCATTAGTTTAATATACCACCCATTTGAATAACACGGGGATTAAGGCTGGTGACCCTACGCCCGACATAGTTGAAAATCCAGGAATAACTTTTGCAAAGAGGTTGGATCAGCTTAAGTGACTGTGCTGCCCCTTTTCACATCAGAACTAGTGACAACAAAGGGCGCACCTGCCTCTCCCATGTGCCTGCCTGGGTGTCAGGGAAGGGAAATGTGCATGCTGGTGAAGGAATGAGCTGGGTGGGATGACAGTGACATCCAGAGTCAAAACCAAGCTGGCCCAGGTGTCCTGCCGGCTGCAAAATGCAGTTTAATCAGAGTGCCATTATTTTTTGTTGTTAAAATGATTTTAACTATTGGAATGCACAGTTTTTAAATACACAAATAAGAAGTTTTAAAACCTGAAAAAAAGGAATAACTTTTAACTCTCCCAAAACTTACCCTACTGTTGACCAGAAGCCTTACCAACAACATAAACAGTCAATTCACACATATTTTGTATATTATATGTATTATGTAGTGTATCTTACAATAAAGTAAGCTAGAGAAACTAAAGTGTTATTTAGAAAATCATAAGGGAGAAAAAAACACATTTAGCGTAGTGTACTATATTTATTGACAGCATAAGTTTGTTGTCTGTTTACAAGATGAAAAAAACCTGCATGTAAGTGGACCCATGCAGTTCAGATTGTGTTGTTCTAGGGTCAGCTGTGCTTATTACCTCATAGTTCCATAGGTCAGAAATCCAGGTGGGTCAGCTGAGTTCCCTGCTCAGGGTTTCACAAGACCAGAATCAAGTCAAGGTGTGGGCGGGGCCAGCTCTCACCTAGAAGCTCTGGCAAGTATCCTGCGTCCAGGTTATGCACAGGATTCCATTTCTGTGGCTGTAGGACGGAGGCCCCGTTTCTTTTCTGGTTGTCCTCCAGGATCTGCTCTCAGTTCCCAGGGGCTGCTTCAGGATCTGCCTCATGGACCCTCCACCTCAGCAATGAAGAACCTCCCTCAAGTCAAATCTGTCTCCAGCAGTGACTCTCTCTGACGGCCTTTTCTGCTACCAGTGGAAGAAAACTCGGCTTTTAAAGGGCTCCCGTGATCAGGTTAGGCCCACCTATCTCTCTGTCTTAAGGTCAGCTGATTAGTCATCTTAATTACATGGGCAAAATTCCTCTTGCCATGTAACCAGAGGGCAAAGGTCATGAGTGCCATCTGAGAATTCTACCTTCCGCAGGTGCTGTGCCAGGGAAGACAGAGTATATGTGTGTAAACACTAGTTACAGAACCATGCCCTCTGTGCCAGGGGATGTACTAGACCCACAGGGCAGGACACATGGGGTGAGGCTCACAAAGAATTTGGAACAAGCCAGATTGTGACCAGAGCTGGCTTCTGAATGCCTGTTGTTGGGGATACTGCAGAGGATACCCCAGGACTTTGAGGTAAACTGCTATGGAGGCTTCCTGAGGCAGCCTCTGAGCTGGGTTGTGATACAGACAGGATTTCAACAGGCAATGAAAAGGCTGGGGCTGGGAGTAAGAAAGGAGCACCTGCTGGAGCCACAGCACAGATGGCAAAGGCTGCGCCATTCTGATGTTGACAACAGACACACAGTTAAGCTTTTGTATACATCAGCCTCGTAAGGATTATCAACAGAAAAACAGTTAGCATCCATTGGCTGTCTACCGAATGTCAGACACTATGCTAGGTAGGCCATTTAATCCTCAAAGACCCCTACGTGGTAGAAGGGTTTTTACCAGCTGTACTGAGATGTAATTCATGTTCCATAAAACTCACCCATTTATATGTACACTTAAGTGACTTGTGGTATCTTCACAGAGATGTGCATGCATCACTATAATAAATTTAAAACATTGTCATTACCCTCAAAGGGAAACCCACACCCCTGAGCTATCTAGATCTCCCATCCCTCCTGGCCCTACACAACTACTAATGCTTACTTTCTGTTCCTGTAGGTTTGCCCATTCTGGACATTTCATATAAATGGAAATATATAACGTGATCTTTTATCTGGCTTCTTTCACTTAGCATACTGTTTCAAGGCTCATCTATATTGTAGCATGTATCAGTACTTTATTCTTTTTTATTACTGAATTATATTCCATTTTATTGCTGAATTATATTCTATAGTATGGACATGCCATTTTGTATTTATTATTATTTTTTAATCCTCACCCCGAGGATATGTTTTTATTGGTTTTTAGAGAGAGAGAAAGCAAGAGAGAGAGAATAAAACAAACATCCATGTGAGAAAGAAACATCAATCAGTTGCCTTCCGTATGTGCCCCCCACTGGGGATTGAACCTGCACCCAGATATGTGCACTGACCCGCAATTGGTCCTACAACTTTTTGGTGTATGGGATGATTCTCCAACCAACTGAGCCATCAACCAGGGTAGGACATACCACATTTTATTTATTTATTTATTTATTTATTTATATTTTTTATATATTTTATTAATTTTTTTTACAGAGAGGAAGGGAGAGGAATAGAGAGTTAGAAACATTGAATAGAGAGAAACATCGATCAGCTGCCTCCTGCACACTCCCCACTGGGGATGTGCCTGCATCCAAGGTACATGCCGCCAACCGGAATCGAACCTGGGACCCCTGGGTCCACAGGCCGATGCTCTATCCACTGAGCCAAACCAGTCAGGGCCCACATTTTACTTATCCATTCATCAGTTGATGGACATTTGAGTTGTTTCTACGTTTTGGCTACTGTGAATACTGATGCTGTGAACATTCATGTACAGGTTTTTGCGTGGATATAATGTTTTCATGTCCCTTGGGAATACAACCTCGGAGCAGATTTACTGGATTATGCAGTAACTCCATATTTAACCAACTGAGGATAAGGTGGAGATTTTTATCTCCACATGAGGCTCAGAGAAGTTAGAACAGCCACCCAAGATCAGAGAACAGAGCAGGTTTAAACTCAGGTTCACCCAACACCTACACCTGCTGCCTCTGGGTAAATATAATAGTACAGAGGTCTCTTTTAACTATTCCTCTCCTAAAGTATTCATTTCTTCAGAGCATGGATCTTTGTTTTTTCTGCTTTATCAACAAAATTCTAGTGCCTAAAAGAGGCTTGACACTCAGTAGGTGCTCAATAAATACTTAATTTTGATATCTTCACAGAGATGTGTGAGCATGATTTGAAGGTGGGTGAGTGAGGTTATGGAGCGTCCTCTGAGATTCCTACTGGCCCAGAGTTGCACTAACCTGGGTGCCAGGATGAACTTTCAGGCTCCAGCATCTGCCAGGGACTTGCTTTTCCCCTGAGCTAAACTTGAAAGGCCTTGGCCCTCCTCTCTAGTGCCCCCCTTTCCAGTGGCCTGAAGGTTCCTGGAATTCGGTGCCTGGGAGACAGTCTGTTCATGGAGACACAAGGACCTGCTGTGCCCTCTGCATTCCCGGTCTAAACAAGGGAACTGCCTCTGTGGGTAAGAAAGGCTTTAGAACTTCAAGGCCTCCACTTCCTTGGGAGGCAATTTCTGCCCAGAGGAGACGGTCCAAGGTTATTCTGAGGCCTCTGTTCTGGGAGGGCTGGCCCTGGGCCAGCAACCATGGCGTGGGGGAGCTGTAGGCCAGTGAAGAGGAGGAAATCTCGTCTGCCATCAGAGACAAAGGGCTGAGAGCCGGGCAGGTGTGTGGATGGAAGGCTGGCGACAGCCTTGACTCCAGGGGTGACTGCTGGGAGCTCGGCAGACACATGAAAGGGCTCAGATTCTGGGCAAGAGCCAGCTGTTTGCAGAGATCCTGGGAAAGCTACTGCAAGCTGCCTGTCTGTGGAGAGCTGTCTCCACATATGCTGAAATGCGGTAGGAGGAGCTGGCCAGGCACTCAGGAGGCCTGCTTTGGGCCTCGTGGCCTTGGCCAAGTCTCTGCCACCTCTCAGCCTCAGTTTCCCCATCGGTAAAGAGTTGGGGTCCTTTCAAGCTGTGGGTTGCTATTCTGGGGCATAGTTCTCTTCTGAATTGGACTCACTAATGGGCAAGTTCCCATCCAAGTCCAATAGGAATCCTGGACTCTTCTGGAGTCATCCACTGCTCTGCCAGGATTTCGGGAGAGCCCCGTATCCTGCCTCGACTCCTGCCTCCTGTGCTAATCCACTCCCAACTCCAGCTCACTCACCCGGTGGCTGATAACCCATAAAAACCTCACACTCAGCCTGTTCAGCCCAAATCACCATTCCCCCCCCCCCTCTCACGTCTCTGAGCTGCCCTGACTGCTCAGTGAATGGCAACTCCACCCACCCCGGTGGGGGCACCAGCCAAACTCTGGAAGAAATACTGCCACTCATTCCCCTTTCTGGGCCTGATTTCCCAACATTTAATGGGGGTGGGGAGGAGTGGGGTGCACATGACCCTATCTAAAGTTGCTGACGGGCCCAAATGCTCTGATTTTACTCCCAAATTGCCCTCCGTCTGCAGAGTAACGCTGGCCATGTCATTCCTCTCTGGGGCCTTCATTTCTCCAATTGAGATGGTTGCACTAGAAGAATTTTGGCCGTGGGAAAAGCACTGACATTGGAGGCAGGAGATCTTGCTTCACCGATGAGCCCCTGAGGGTGGCAAGGTCACGAGATGAAAGGACTCTGGGTCCTCGAGTGACTCTGTGGAGCAGACCCCTCACTACATCTGACCCAAATTCCACTGCGCGGGAGTGAGAAATCCCCAGGGTGGTAAGTGTTGAGATTTGAGGGTCATTTGTTAGAGCAGCCAGTGTTATTTACTCTAACACCCCCAGTTCCTGACTTCCAGTCACACAGATTAGAGCGAGGGGGCACCGAGGGGCAGCTGAGGGCCTAGGAGACTGGGGGGAAAGCTAGGGAGGACAGCAGAGAGGGCCCAGCCTGGGGGCTGAGGACATGGTCACTCCTCTGCAGCAGTGGTGACCGGGCACTAGCCACCTCCTCACAATGAACCTCTGTTTCCTCCTGGGTCAAATAAGAATGAGAGTCCGTGCTTTATATGGCTATCAAGAGTGTCACTGATTATACACTTACCATGCTTCAGCTATAAAGCTGCTTTATAAATGCCCATGTCCCGCTGGACCAGTGTGGCTCAGAGGTTGAGTGTAGACCTGTGATCCGGGAGGTCAGGGTTCGATTCCCGGTCAGGGCACATGCCTGGGTTGCGGGCTTGATCTCCAGTAGGGAGTGTGTAGGAAGCAATGTAGGAGGTCAATGATTCTCTCATCACTAATGTTTCTATCTCTTTCTCCCTCTCCTTTCTCTAAAATCAATAAAAATATATTTAAAAATATATTTTAAAATATAATAATAAAAGCATAATATGCTAATTAGACTGGACATTCTTACAGATGACCTTCCGGACAAAGCCAGGACTGTGAGGGAAGCCTGGGTCCTGGGTGCCAGAGGGAAGCCAGTGTCAGCAGCCAGGAGAAGGAAGGCCTACTCTTGCATGAATTTCATGCATCAGGCCTCTAGTCCTATGTAATAAAGAGCTAATATGCAAATGGTCATCATGCCCTCATGCCATCATGCATAACGACTCAGACACTCAACACTGGGGAGAGAGTAATAGGGACCAGCCAGGCACAAATGAGCTCGTGAGAGAGGAATGGGGACCAGCCAGGCTGTGGCCTGGAAGAGGGACAAGCTGCCCACCCCATGGTTCTGGGTGCCAGTGACTGTACCTGCGGACCAGGAAAGGGACAAGCCACATGCCCTGCAGTCCCAGGTGCCAGCGGCTGTGCAGCACCTGTGCCTGTGGCCCAGAAGAGGGACAAGCCACCCATCCCAAAGTCCCAGCACCTTTGGCTGCAGCCATACTGGGCAAAGCCTGCCCAGGTCCTGGGTGCCTGTGGTCAGCCAGAGGGAGGGAAACCCAGGTCCTGGGTGCTAGCCTGATGGAGAGAAGCCTGAGTCCCAGATGCGGGTTGAGAAAGAGGCGGTTAGAAGCAATCAGGCCAGCAGGGGAGCAGTTAAGGGCGATCAGGCAGGCAGGTGAGCAGTTAAGAGCCAGCTGTTCTGGATTGCGAAAGGCAGTCGGAAATCCCCCAAGGGATCCCAGATTGGAGAGGGTACAGGCCAGGTTGAGGGACCTCCCTCCCCCTCTCCATGCATGAATTTTGTGCACCGGGCTTATAATATATATATATTCATGCCCCTTGCTCACTATTGCATCCCATCAACACAAGGCAAGGCAAGGCAGGGAAAGAAGTCACAGAATAGTTCACACTTACATAGCACTTATCATGTGACGGGCACTGTTCTGAGCACTTTACACAATGAACTCATTTAATTCTCATGGCAGCCCACTTCACAGATGGGCAAACTGAGCTACAATAAAGTTACTAGTAAGTCACCTGCCCAAGCGAGTAAGTAGTAGAGCTGAACCCACACAGTCTGGCTCCAGGGTCTGTGCTCCTCACCAAAATGCCACACTTCTGGGTGAGTAGACCTTCTTGAAAAGGGACTGAAAGAGCCACTGGTATCAGAGTCACAGGTACCTGCAAAGAGCTGGTAGTGACAGCTACATCTGACTTCCTGTCATTCCCTGACAGAGCAGACACCAAGGAAAAGCCAGGATCACTTGGTACCTCTTTCCCAAGAAGGGAAAGCAGACCCCTCTGTCTACACAGAGGGGAACCCTTCCTGGGCATTTTATTCAAGGAAAAGTACATCATGTGATCCACCATCCGGGAGACCTTGAGTCTCCGGTGGACAATGGATCCTATTATGGTTTTTTGTCTTTCTTTTTTTTTCTATTATGGTTTCTGCAAAGACTCAGACCTACAGGAAACCATGTCTGGAAGCGATCTGACGCTGCTTTCTTGTACATTCCTGTGTTGGAGTTTGAGCTGGAGCCTCACTCATCAGGACCCTCCAGCCTAATGCCAATGTGTTAACAGGCCCTGGGCAGGTGTCAGAGGGAATCTCGCTCTGCCTGGGAGAGCCGAAGTCACTGTTCTAAATTCCTGTCACCTCAGGCTGGTGGTCAGGACGCTCAGGGTCCACACACTGGTTGTGAGACCTCAAGGGCATCACTCACAATCTTCATGATCATCCATCCCCCCAAGGCCATCCCTGCCCCACACTCATCTTTGCCTCCCCGGCTGCCATAAGCACAGGCCCAGGTACCAATGGGGACTCTACACAGTGGTTGGAAGAATCACCGGCAGTGGCTGTGCAGGGCTGGGTTTCAGGGGCTCTGACGAAAAACATAATACAGCACTGCTTCCATCTGCTCTCACTTTCCCCAACAACTGGCTGAGAGAGGAATGATTGTTACCCCCATTATTTTATTTGAGGAAAGCTGGGGTTCTGAGAAGTAGCCTGAAGTTACACAGCCAGTGAGAGTTGCATTATTAATCCTCTGGGGGCTGCCATTCAAACTGAGTTGTTGAATCAGGACCTTTATTTTGGTCTGGGGGTGCCATCCTGTATTTCCCAGGCTGTGACAGCACGTGGAGTCAGCCCCCTAACTTGTGAAGACTAAGTCAGGATGCCTTGAGCAACACAAAAAGCATCCTGTTGTGGGGGATGGAAATTAAAAATTAAGAAAGCCTATGAGCGCCACCTTGTGGTGAGCTCTGCCATCATACCTCTAATTGTGGGGCTTGGACAACTGAGGACACATGACACTGTGGTTCCCAGGACACATGGCTGCTCCCTGCAGCCAGGAGCCCAGTCAGCCAGGCATAGATAGGTCACAAAAGATAGTTTTTAAAAATATGTTTGTATTGATTTTTAGAGAGATAGAAACATCATCAATACACTGTCTCCTGCACACCACCTACAGGGGATCGAACCCGCAACCCAGCGTGTGCCCTGACCTGGAATTTAAACTGGTGGCCTCTTGGTTCCTGGGTCTATGCTCAACCACTGAGCAACACCAGCCAAGCACAAATGGTCTTTAATGACGCAGGGCAGAGGCCCAGGCACAGCCCAGACACTCAGGCACAATGGGTTCAATTGTCCAGCTGGTGGTTCCTGCTATACCACCTCTGAGGGCCCAGTTCAGCATTCAGTCCTTCCACATGCACTTATTGAGGGGCTGTGCCAGGCTTTGTGGTGGGCGCTGGCTGCCTGTTGGACCCTAAAGCCTGATCCCTGGGGCTGCCCTGTCCTGTTCTTCTGACAGAGCCACTTCTCCCCTCCCTGCCCCACCCCATCCCGTCTCACATGCCCAACAATGGACCCACTTCCATCCTGGGAATCCCCCTGGAGTCTCCCCTCCTTCCTGGTCCTACCCCTAATTACCACAACAAAATATTCTGGGCGCTCCTCAATTTCTCTCCCTTCCTGTCACTGCCTTAGTCATAGCCACCAGCTCTGCCCTGGACAACTTCAAAGGCCACTCGCCAGCCCCCACCCCGACTCCTGCCCCCGCACTGGCTCTCTGCACTATGACTGGAGTCGGCCTCCTAGGAGGGAAATCTGAGCAATGGACATTTCTCTGTAGAAACCTTCCAGGGCCAATTCCCAGCTCTATAATGACTAAAGGGAGAGGGTGACAAAAGAGGGAAAAGGTACAAAATGGGTATATAAAGGGATGTGAAAAGGAATATGTAAAGAAGTTATTTCTTAAAGTGCCCAGTGTGTGGCACCTAGAAGATCTTTAATACATGTCTACTCTCACTTTGTTTTGCTCTTTAAAGTATGTCCAGGACCAGCAGCATCGTATCCCTGGGAGCTTGTCAGAAATGAGAATTTCAGCCTCTCCCAGGCCCTTGAGTCAGAATCTGCATTATTGATTTTATTTTTTAACTAGAGGCCTGGTGCATGAAATTTCCTCAGCCCAGCCTGCACCCTCTCTAATCTGGGACCCTCAAGGGATGTCCAACTGCCTGTTTAGGCCCGATCCTGGTTGGATCAGGTCTAAACAGGCAGTCGTACATCCCTCTCACAATCCAGGACTGCTGGCTCCCAACCGCTCGCCTGCCTGCCTGCCTGATTGCCCCTAACCACTCCCCTGCCAGCCTGATCAATGCCTAACTGCTCTCCCCTGCAGGCCTGGTTGCCCCCAACTACCCTCTCCTGCCAGCCTGGTTCCCCCCAACTGTCTTCCCCTGCAGGCCTGGTCACCCCCAACTGCCCTCCTCTGCCTGCCATCTGGTGGCAGCCATCTTTGACCACATGGGGGGAAGCATCTTATGTGTTGGAGTGATGGTCAATTTGCATATCACTCTTTTATTAAATAGGATGTATTTTTAGAGAGGGAGAGAGAGAGGGAGGGAGAGAGAGAGAGAGAGAGAGAGAGAGAGTTCAATGTGAGTTATGTCAATCATTTACCTGGACTGGGATCAAACCCACAACCTAGGCATGTGCCCTGACTAGGAATCAAACCTGTGATCTTCCTGTGCATGAGATGATGCTCCAACCAACTGAGCCACCGAGCCACTGGGCCGCCGGGCCAGGGTAAGATCTGCATATATCCCACTCCCCGGGCTTCACGTGTGGTGGACGGTTGAGATGCCTGCAGCAAAGGGTGAAGGCCCTGTGGTTGCATGACCTGCCTTAACCATTTCTGTTTCCCTCACTGCCAACACTTGGCCATGTGACAGGGGCTTGCCCCAACAATGCCACCACTAGGGCGATTCCTATCACCCTCAGATGTGGAAAGACCCTGCCTGGTGATGTCCCCAGACTCAGAGGGGTCAATTGTATGTGTTATGGAAAGGGAACCTGGCCCTGACCACGTCTGCCTAGGGCCAGTGGTAGTAAGTGGGTTCTGGACTTTGTGCAGGAAAGATTTCACAAGACAAGCCCAGGTGATTGAGAGCACGTTTTTTAACGCTAGGGACAGTGAAACAAGAAAGGACTTAGCATGAAAGAAGCCGCAGGAGAGCCGGGCTGGGCTGCTTTGTTTCTCTAAAAATGTTAGAGGACAGGAAGGGGCAGCTCACCAGGCAATCACTTGGAGACAAGTTCAGGGGTTTAGCCTGGGGACGAGCTGCCCATTGCTTCCCTGGTGGCAAATCTTGTGGGGTCCCTTACAGTTCAGGAGATACATGCCTGCGGGGGAAGGAGAGGGGAAGGGAAAGGCAGGGGCATGCTCCCCAGAGAGAGGGTACACTGGGTCCTGTGTCTTGAGGGCTTTGATCTCTCTCGTAGGCGTAGGCGGGAATTTTAGGGAAGGTCTCAGGGGAGAGTTTCAGCAGACTATTCGTCTGTTTTCCAGGTGTGCCCTTCCAGTTGTGGTTTTACTGACTGGTCAGCGCCAGGGCAAAGGGTCATTAGTCGTTGCAGCTGATTCTGGCATTTCCCACCTGGTTTTGCTGCTTTTCTGGGCCTGGAGTTGAAATACAACTGAGATATAGATGTTACCTCTAGGATAGTGACCTTCTGTATCTGGCTATAAATTGCTCCACCAGTTTGTTCAGCTACTTGTCTCAGTTTCCCCATTCTACTTGCCAACCTGAATCCAGGGCATGTGCCCTGACCCCGAATCCAACCTACCACCATTTGGTGCACAGGATGACACTCCAACCAATGAGCCACACTGGCCAGGGCAGCAAAGCCATTTAAATAGCAGGGTGTCTGTCCTCTACGCTTTGCGTGCCTGCTATTCTTTTGGTCTCACCTGCCCCTTATTAAATTCTGATTTCTTGAGGATAGAGCCAACTTGCATTCACTTTATAACCTCAGCCCCGGCCCAGGCCCGGCACCCAGAAGTCCCTCGGAGTTAAATGGATTGATTCTGTGTACTGTGCACTTCCAAACAACAAGCCTGTGCCACTCGTCTGCACCTGGTGCCCAGCCCTGGGCCTGGCATGTGGAGGGTCCTGGCATTGGTGAGCTGACGGCCCCTCTGTAGTCACCAGGCTCCTCATAAACTCAGAACCTCTGAGAAGCCTTTGGGGCTGACTCCCTCCCTATGTTTATTCATCAGAAAATTGCCCCCCACTTATCTCATTTTCATGGTCAAGGAACCGTCCCATTCACCAGGTGCTTCTCATTCTTCTCCCCTGGAACCTGATTAGACCCGGGACTTATCCCCATGAACACGCTATGCCCTGGCGGCTCTCCAAGTGCACTCCTTACCCACATGACTCCTCGTTTGGCTGCTCCACACGCGCAGTGGTGCCTACGATTCATTGATCATTACTCCTCAGTCTAACAACTGCCCAGAGGTGGAGATCGGTACCTCTGTCTTCCAGAGGAGGAGATGGAGAGGGAGTGGGAGCAATTTGTTTAAGAAGGGGAAAGACTAGGATTAGAAACCCGGGAACTATTGATTCCACAACCTGGACTGTTTTTCTTTTCCTTAATATATTTTTATTGATTTCAGAGAGGAAGGGAGAGGGAGAGGGAGAAATAGAAACATCAATATTGAGAGAGGATCATTGATCGGCTGCCTCCTGCAGGCCCCCTACTGGGGATCAAGCCCACAACCCAGGCATATGTATGCCCTTGACCGGAATCGAACCTGCGATCCTTCAGTCCACAGGCTGACGCTCTAGCCACTGAGCCACGCCAGCTAGGGCTCCTGGACTGTTTTTCATTCCTCACTACCTCTGGGATGCCCAAAACTGATTTTCAGTGGAAGCAGCATATATTTTATAATAAAGACCTTCCGTGGGTGGAAGGAGGGTGCTGGGTCACAGGCCCAGGAGGACAGGGCTTGGAGAAGGGAGAGGACCGAGAGAGCAGGAAGGAAGAATGAAAGGGGGCCTCTGAGTCTGGCCATTCTAAAGCCATCAGTGGTCTGGATTTGGATGTTGAGGAGAGGGGCTCAGGAGCCAGTGAGCTTGCCGAGGGAATAGGAGGGAGGGAAGGGGCAGACCTACCAGAGGAGCGTGTCTATACAGAGAAGTGAGAGGGGATGGTGAGGATCAGGGGAAGGCTTTGTTGTTACCAGGGCATTTTGGAAGACAGGATGGAGAAGGGTAATGGTTTGAATGAAGGAGGTTGGGCAAAGGAGGAGAACAAGAGGAGGAGAGGGAGATACACAGGAAGGGTGGGATGGTGCCCTCTTAGGTCACCGGTGACTGCTGCTTTGAGGAATCCGCTGACACAGAGCAGGGAGAGCTGGTGCTGGCTGAGCAGGGCTGATAGAACAGCCGTGTGTGCAGAAGGTTCCTTCATCTGAACACGCTCACGCAGCTGAGCTGGAGATCTCTGGGGGTGGCGGTGTTGTTTAATCTGATTTATCAAGTGATTATCCATGATCTCCTTAAGCTGTATTTCCACACTCTAATTTCTCAACCCTGCCATCTCCATAGTGAGCCGAGCACATTGCTGGGCTGGTGAAGAAAGGTAGGGCTTGACTTGGGCAAAGGCCTGTGTCAGAAAGATAAACAAGCCAGTTTCTTTGGGGATCAAAACGTTCTACAATGGATAGGGTGATGGTTGCACAATTCTGTAAATATACTAAAGAACATTGAATTGTACACTTCAAACAGGCACATTTTATGATATGTAAATTTTATCTCAATAAAGCTGTTTTAAAAAAAACACAAGCCTGCCCAGCTGTTGGGCATCAACCTATGAACCAGGAAATCATAGTTCAACTCCCAGTCATGGCACATGCCCAGGCTGCAGGCTTGATCCCCAGTGGGGAGCATGCAGAAGGCAGCTGACCAATGATTCTCTCTCATCATTGATGTTTCTATCTCCTCTCCCTCTTCCTTCCTCCCTGAAATCAATTTAAAAAACCAAACCAAACCTGGTACCCAACTAATATGCAGCCTCTTATGTAGCACCAAGCGAAGGGAAACAATGCTGCTCCCATCGATGATGACAGGGTTCTCTATGCCTGGGAGCTCCAGCGCTCCCAGGCTGTCTACACTCATTCCTCTCCAATGTCAACATTAGACCAGTGCCATTCTGCCCTGTTTGGGCAACTTGGTTGGTTAGAGCGTCGCCCACACCAAAGTTGCAGGTTCCATCCCCTGTCAGGGCACATGTAAGAATCAGCTAATGAATGCACAAATAAGTGGAACAACAAGTCAATCTCTCTCTCTCTCTCTCTCTCTCTCTCTCTCTCTCTCTCTCTGTCTCTGTCTCTGTCTCTCTCTCTCTCTCTCTCATCAATCAATTAAAAGTTAAACATTCTTTAAAAAAATGGAAAAGTACCATTCCACACTCCCACTCGAAGTTCTAATCACAGAACACCTGACCTATCTACATTTCATCTGCACCGCCTAGCAGACCAGCTAACATATGATAGGTGCTCAATTGATATTTGTTGAATAAATGAAAGAATGACTTAGCTGGAACAAACATTAAGATTAATTTTAATGTCACTAACTTTAAGGACAAGAAAACTGACTTAGAGAAATTAAACAAACTGAGGCCACTTAGCTAGTAAGAGGCAGAAAGTTCATTTCAACATGTATTTATTGAGCATCTGTATATAAAGAATTATTCTAAGCACTGCAGGTGGTACCAACATGATGAAGATGAAGTTCCTGCTCTTAACAAATAGGGGATATAAATCATAGTACAGACACTGAAATTGGGAGACTTCTGTTTCCTAGTCTCTTTTAGTTCACAGACACACATGAGGGAGATTTTATCCCCAATTCCCATATAAGGGAATCTCAGGGATATGATACACTAATTAGAGGAAGACTCAGAATTTGAACCCAGGTCTATCTGGTGGCAAAATCTTCTTTTCCTAATCTATACTAATAAAAGGGTAATATGCTAATTAGACCGGGAGACCTTCCAGGCGTCCTTCCAGACAAAGCCATGGTGGCAGGGCTGAGGCAGAAGTGGTTAGAGGTGATTAGGCTGGTGGGGGACAGTTGCGGGTGAGCAGAACAGGAGGGGGGTGCAATTGGAGGTGACCAGGCTGGCAGGCAGAGTGGTTAGAGGCGATCAGGCAGGCAGGCAGGTGAGTGGTTAGGAGCTAGCAGTCCCAGATTGTGAGAGGGATATCCCATATTGGAGAGGGTGCAGGCCAGACTGAGGGACACACACCCCCATGCACAAATTTCGTACACCAGGTCACTAGTACTATTATAATTCAAAAAATAAAAGCCAGCCCAACTGGTGTGGTACAATGGTTGAGTGTCAGCCTATGAACAAAAAGATCCCTGGTTCCATTCCCAAGTCAGGGCGCATGCCCAGGTTATGGGCTCGATCCCCATAGGAAATGTGCAGTAGGCAGCCAATCCATGATGCTCTCTCATCATTGATGTTTCTATCTCTTTCTCCCTTTCCTCTCCCCTCTGAAATCAATAAAAATATATCAAATAAAATAAAGTAAAATAAAGGCCAAGTGACTTCAAAAATAATTATTCAGGAAATAAAGGCCAAATAAGTTCAAAAGAAGAAGTTGCCCAGTCTTCTTGGAAGTTGTAGGAAATGTTTCATGAGAGAAATAGCACTGGGGCATTGAAAAAGCTTGACAGAGAGCCATGGGGCTGAGCCATGAAGGGTGAGACGGCGGCCATTGTGGACAGAGGCAATGCAGGAGGAACTCCGTGTGTGAAGAAAGTCATATCTGGCTTCAGCTGGAACCAGAGTCCATGAAGGAAGAGAAACTTGAACCTCATTTGAAAATGGTGTTTTAGCAGGGAGATGACACCATAATTAGAGTTGAACTTTAGCAGGATTAATTTTTTAGCACGTGTACGCTGGCTTGCATAAGTAAGAAGCTGGAGACAGAGAATTGGTTAAGAAGTTGCTGAGATAGTCCAGGTTCAGAAATAGCTGGAGGCGCAGTGGAGTTGGAAAGGAGACATTGATTTATATTGCTGTGATGCACCTGTGTCTGCGTACAGCTACTCCATACTATAATTATGTAACTGCTAAGTACAACTATTTGGTAATAATAACAGGGACACTTACCGAGCACTATGTACCGGACACTTTGCTAAGTGCTTGATCAGCACTAATTCATTACTGGTCATTAACAGTCCTATGAGGTGGAGGCTATTATTTTCCTCATTGTACAGACGAGGCCATTGAGGCTCAGAGAGAATAGGAAACACATCCAAGGTCGTATACTTAGTAACTACAGACTATGGAACTCAACCCAGATTTCTTAACTCTAGAGTCCATGCTCTTCCCACATGTTGCATATTCACCCTTCATGACCATCTCTTCCTGGCTCAGCCTCTCCTAACTTAATAAGACTTCGATGGAAATTTAAGGGCAGCCTGGTATAGTGGATATAGCATGAGACCTGGAGTGACACAGAACTGAGTGTGGAATCCTGGCTCAGCTACTTACAAACTGAGTGATATTGGATGTTACTTGACCTCCCTGAACTTATTTTCTTTCTGTAAAATGTAGGTAGCAGACCAACTTCCCAGGGTTGTTGAGAAGATTAAAAGTAGGGGGAAAGGAATATCCCAGGCAGTGTGTGGCAGATAGTCACAAGTAGTCAATAAATGGTAGTTGATGATGATAATAATAATCTATGCTAATAAAAGGGTAATATGCTAATTATACCAGGAGAACTTCCAGATGTCCTTCTGGACAAAACCATGGTGGTGGGGCCAAGGCAGAGGCAGTTAGGGGTAACCAGGCTGGTGGGGGGCGGGAGGGGGGAGAGGGGAAGTTGGGGGCAAGCAGGCTGGCAGGGGGAGCAGTTGGGGGCAATCAGACCAGCAGGAGGGCATTTAGGGGTGATGAGGCCAGCAGGCAGAGTGGTTAGGGGAGATCAGGCAGGTAGGCAAGCAGGCAGGTGAGCTGTTAGGAGCCAGCAGTCCCGGATTACAAGAGGGATGTCCAAGGGGGGTCCCAGATTGGAAAGGGTGCAGGCTGGGCTGAGGGACACTACCCCCCTCAAATGCACAAATTTCGTGCAACAGGCCACTAGTTATAATAATAATAAGCATCCAGATGAGGGTGATCAGGCTGATAAGAGGACTAGAGAACAAGCCGTGAGAGAGCAGTGGCCGGGCCCAGTCGTCACCTTCAGATGCGTACAGTGTTGTCATGTGAGATTAAACAGAGAGGACTCATTCTAAGCTCTCACGGGGAAAGAACGGGCCAAGGAGGCTAGTTTAGTAGGCGTTTCTAACCCCTGCAAACTCAACACGGTGGTGACTCACCTGGGAACAGCCATCTTTGCAAGGTGATGGGATCCTGCCACTGGAGGTTTTCCAGAGAAGGTGGGTGCAATCCGTCTAAAAGGGACAATTTACAGCAGTGGCTCTCAGCCCTGGACATATCAGAATCACGCGAGGACTTGTTAAAACACAGATTGCTGGGACTACATCCAGAATGCTTGCTTCGTGGGGCGCGAGTGGGGGCTGAAAGTTTGCATTTCCAACCAGTTCTCACGCTGCTGCTGCTGCTGGGGCTGGCCCGGTGTCCGCACTTTGAGAACCGCAGCTTTAGAGTGCAGCACTCTCTAAACTCCAGGCCCATTTGGTTGGTCCACAACCATGCTCCCCAAAGTCACAACACAGTCAGCAAAGCGGTGAAATGCACCCAGTGTTTCTCAATGTGCTCAGTTGGAAGGGTTGTCCTTTACGCCAAAACAGTGACCTCCAGACTTTTTTGACATTAAAATTTCCCTTCTTTTTTGGAAAGACAATGACAATAGGTGGTGGTTCTTTTGATAGTTTGTTTCTTGGTTTCTTTACATGACGGAATAACAAGTCGGCCCTAGAATGGTCCTTGATTTTTAAACATCTTTTTGGACCACATACTTCTTAACTGGAGAACACACTGCTCCTGGGCCGAAAAGAGTTTAGACTAAGTGGTTTCTCTTCCAAAGTTAATTAAGCTCAGGTGTCATTTAGAAAGGCATTACACACCTCGTTGCCTGGCTGAACAGCTTACTCAGACATATTTGACCTTTTTATTGATGCTCCCAATGATCATTACACACATCTATTACTTTAAAGTGCTGTCAAACCCAGCACCATGCCCTCTGGCAGGCCACTGAGAGAGGACACTTTGTCCCCCAGTGAGTGGACCCAGGCTGCTTTTCTGTTGCTGTGTAGCCACCCTGCTGCCTCTGCAGTTCCTTCTCACCCATCTGCTGTCCCTTCTCTATGTGGCAACTTGTTCCTCCACCCACCATTTCTGAATGTCAGACCACCAACCTTATTAAATCAGTGGTTTGATTTTACACATCAATTTAAGTCAATAGCCTGACTTAGGAACCCTTTATCTCTGCCAGAGAACGAGGGTTAGGCTCAGTAAATGATCAGAGACATTTATCCCATTCTGTTGAGAAATGGTAATGACAGATAATAGTCACTGGAAACTTACCACAAGCCAGAACTTATCTAGGACAAGTAGGTAACTTGCAAGATGAATATGAAAGAGTTGGGCTTCAAACCAGAACTGTCTGAATGAGGTCGGTACTGCTAACCTTCCCTCTACTCGGCTTCACTGGTGTTTTTAATAGTGAGCTGCTGGAAGTCTGATCATTAAACAAATGAAGGCATATAGATGTTATCGCTTGTATGTGATGCTTATTTCCCAATAGTGTTCTTTAAGGGATGTGCTGATTTTGTTAGAAGAAACTGAAGTTATTCTGATTCAAGAATGAAGCGGAGGCCCTGGCCGGGTAGCTCAGTTGGTTAGAGCATCATCCCAATACACCAAGGGTGTAGGTTCGATCCCCGGTCAGGACAGGTACAAGAATCAACCAATGAATGTGTAAGTAAGTGGAACAAAAAATCGGTGCTTCTTTCTCTTTCTCTCTTTCTCAAATCAATGTTTTAAAAATTAGAAGAAAAAAGAATCAAGCTGAGGACCAGTTGACTTTGGGACACTGGCCATGTGCTGGGCCCGAGGCACACAGAGGGTAAAAACATTAAAACAGCCCTGATCGGTCTGGCTCAGTGGATAGAGCGTCGGCCTGCGGACTAAAGGGTCCCAGGTTCGATTCCGGTCAAGGGCATGTACCTTGGTTGCGGGCACATACCCAGTGGGGGGTGTGCAGGAGGCAGCTGATCGATGTTTCTCTCTCATCGATGTTTCTAACTCTCTATCCCTCTCCCTTCCTCTCTGTAAAAAAAATCAATAAAATATATTTTTAAAAAATATTAAAACAAGTAACAGGTCACAAGTTGATGCGTGGGGGCTTTATGATCACTCTGTGCAATCGATATTCGATGTTTAATTCGCTGATTTTTTTTTTAATGAATGAGAACATTGGTCAGAAGGTTTGTGGCTGACCCGAGCACAGAGGAGGCTGTAACCACAAAGGAGCTGCAAGAACTGCCCTTGGGGACCAGAGCAAAGTGTGAAAACAGGGCCAGCGATAGAAAGGGCTCGTCCCGCACTCTGATGACTGCCTCTCATTTGCCAAGACTGGTCAGTCTGGAACATTGGCTTCAATCTTTCCTCTCTAGAAAGCACTGAGAACTAGACATTATAGCAGCTGGCAAAGGAGACTGGCGGCTGGCTGGTCTTCAGCAAGCTACTTCCATGTGTGCTGTGGGAGATACTGACAGGCCGAATGGCGTAGCCAGCCACTGTGTCTGAAATTTCTACTTTTTGAACAAACGTTATACGATACTGTTAATACGGGTGTGAGGAAATTGCTATTTGTATATCTTATGGTTTGGCAATAGGTTTTAAAATAAGAAAAGAAATTGAAGCCTGAAAGCGTGGCTTAGTGGTTGAACACTGACTTATGAACCAGGAGTTCACAGTTGGATTCCTGGTCAGAGCGTATGCTCAGATTGCGGGCTCATTCCCAGTGTGGGGCGTGCAGGAGGCAGCTGATCAACGATTCTCTGATTATTGATGTTTCTATCTCCCTCTCCCTTCCTCTCT
>PVJC01029550.1:0-21782 GCA_004026665.1 Murina feae
CCCCCCCCCCAATGTTCCTGTCCTTGTTGTTGTAATTAGACAGTCTGTTTGATGCTGCTCTGCCTCTGTATCCATTTTTGTTAACCAGTTTATAATGGTTATTATTATCCATAGATGAGTGAGGACATGTGGTATTTTTCTTTCATTGACTGGCTTATTTCACTTAGCATTATGTTCTCCAGCTCCATCCATACTCCTGCAAATGCTGAGAACTCCTTCCTTTTTATAGCAGCATAGTATTCCATTGTGTAGATGTACCACAGTTTTCTAATCCATTCATCTGCTGATGGGCACTTAGGCTGTTTCCAAATCTTAGCTATGGTAAATTGTGCTGCTATGAACATAGGGATGCATATGTCCTTTCCGATTGGTGTTTCTGGTTTCTTAGGATATATTCCCAGAAGTGGGATCACAGGGTCATGCCGCTTGCTTTAATCCTCCCCATTTTGCCCTATCCTGTTCAATCACCACTGAATCATTATTGAATTGCTGTTAAACATTACTCAATCACAAAGTGATCTTTGACCAGAGTCTCCTGACCGTTTACTCCAGTCTTTCTTCATATCTCAAGTCATTCTCTCCTTCCTTCTCTGCAAATAATTATGCAGGATTGTGTTTGTTTCCCTCTGAAAATATGTTTAGGAAACTATTTATAGCAATGACCCACATACAGTGATTGTTTTCCACCTGAACTGTTAATATATACTAATCAATATTCATTCTTTTATTGTGCCATACCTAAGTATGGTTTACAGCATATATAGAAAAAACTGATTTATGGTGTGTGTGTGGAGGGGGGGGGAGTATATAGTTACTACTTGCTTAGGGTGAAAGAGCGAAGGGGGAAACCCATGAAAAGGAAATCATGGGGGAGACAAATATTGAAACTTTGTTTTACCACCTTAGAAAGCAGAAAAGTTCTGATTTTAAAAAATTCCCCTATGGTGCAAACACTTGTTCACTTTATGCAGCTCAGGTCTCTGTTACTCTTGGTGATTCGAGTGGCTCTGATGGTCCTTTAGCGTTCTAGTGCTCGTGCCAAGATGCCAGGGAGGCGCCCGCGTCTGAAAATGAGCACATTTCCACCCAAGGACTTTTTGAAGTATATTTAAAAAACACATTTAAAGTGCCGTTTAAGATGTTTTAATGAATTTTATTAAAAATTTGTTTGCCCTTGGTATATTCTGTATAAAGTGTTACTTTCTCATCCCTAGATGAAAATGAAGTCACCAATTATGTAGTTAAGTATTTGTCATTATTATAAATCATCTTTGCTTTTCTTCAGTCCTCAGGCATCAAAATGGCAAACAGGGATTCTCACGGGTTTACAGACATCTTCAGCAACATATTGCCAAATACCATGGCAAAGAAAATGGCTAGATATCCTCAAGGGTTCACCAATACAGGCATTCCCCAAATAGATTCTACCACAAAAATCAAGCACAAAAGAACTGTTCCCACTGTGATTGCCATTCATTGCTGTAAATTTCACTCAGGATAGAAATTAGAGCTGTAGGGATCAGTTGGTTTATTTCTACTAAGATCAAACGTCCTCACAAAAATGAGAATTAACTCAAAGAAAAAATACACTTAGAAAATTATTTTAATGCTTCTAAGATTTGTATTTATTTCTATCCTCTGTTCTACTCCCCCCATTTTATCTCTTCTATGCTCCTACTTGAAATTATTTCTCTCTAAGGAGCTGATGGCACACTTTTGAATTGCCTTTTTAAAAAAAAATTAAAGCAAGTAAGATAATCAATTCTCAATTCTGAAAGCCAGGATGAAACACCTTCTCCACATCTGCACAAATTCTTACATTCCAGAACAGTGTGTGCTTCTCTTGTCTTTAGGAAGGGACATAGTTCTTCTATTTTTATTTTATTTTTTAGTCATTAAAACTAGCTACAGATGGAAAGATAGGCTATGCAAACAATTATAGATAAATGGATCCCAAGGGTTCTTGATCAATCTTAACTATATGTCATTCACATAAAAAGAATAAAAACCATGCCTAATAAATCTTTGTTATTTATCCAGATTATCTTTGACTACAATAAATTACACTTTTTAAAACATTTGTTTAAAGCTCTGGGTTTGTACAATTTAAGTGAAATTGCAGAATTATAGATAATAAGAGCTAGCAATAGCATGGAAATTATGAATGGGTAAACAATGAGTTTTGTGGAAAACCTTGAGGAGAAATAATAGAAGTACACAGAAGTAACAGGAAAATAAATTTCCAGGGGATTCAAAGAAATTTAAAATTAGATAGATATAGATAGATAGATAGATAGATAGATAAAATGATGTCTGTTGACATGATATCTTATCTGTTCCAATAGTTTTTATTAGACTTTCCTATTCTTCCTGGTATACTAGTAATGTGTCTAATGACAGTCATATTAGAAGTGAGTCAGGTAGTTGTTCCTGAGCAGGATGAAAGATTGGTTTCTTTCCCGGGTTCTTGTCCAGGTGGATTCAAAGAATGAAGCCATGGACAAAAGGTGGTAGATGAACAGGGTGGAAATTTATTAGAAGCAAATACAGACTCCCATGCAGGGAAGGGGTCCCAAGGGAGTGACCCACTAAGCTCCTCTTCGCTACAGTTTATAAAGGCTGCAGTTCTTTATTTCTTGATATTTCCTTCACTATATCAGCTTCAAAGCTCAAACCCCACATGGTGCCCCTCTTTATTTCTCCCTTCAGTGGTAGAATCCTCTATCTCATGTGAAAATCTGTTCTCCTCTTTCTCCCATGTGTCAGCATTTCTCTATCCTCTACAAAAGTTTGTTTCTTCTTTCTCCCATACCCTGTGGCTTCTCCCTATCTTCTGTAAATGGATGTCTTCCTCCCCCTTATCCTTGTGGTATCTCTTGTGGTATCTGTGAGTGTATGCCTTTAGGCAGCTCCAACCTCCAACCAACTATGCCTTCCTCCTTCATGGACCCCCTAATCCTAAAACTCCATAAGCCTGCTTATTTTACTCCTAAAAACTCCTTTCAGAAAGACAAAATATAGCTTCAACATTGATGTACCCACTTTTGATTTTTAGGAATATATTTATTTACTTTTCCATGTACTATTTCATTGCCAGGCTAATTTCTTCCTAATCTAAGCTTGTGAGTCTTTTTAGTCAGTAAATATCTAATCTAATAAAAGAGTAATATGCAAATTAACCGTCACTCCCAGACACCCAAGCCATGCCCACCAGCCAAGCCATGCTCACCAGCCAATCAGAGCAGCTATATGCAAATCAACCCAGCCAAGATGGCAGCCACAGCCATGAAGCTAGAGCAAACAGGAGGCTTCTGTTTCGAGGAAACTGCCTACCTCGGCCCGCTCAAAGCAACAAAGTTTCAATTATAGAAGCCATGGAGCTGAAGCAAAAGGAGGCTTCATTGCCTGCCTAGGCAGGCTGTAGCTTCTGCTCAAGGCAACAACTTTTCAATTATAGACGGTAAATAAACCCCAGAAACCTGCTTCAAGCCAGCCTCACTGGGACCTTGGGTCAATGGGAGCTGTGGCCAGACTGCAAACAGCCATCAGCCCCTCACCCAGCTGCCCAGGCACCCCAGTAGGGACCTGACCCCTGAAGGGGCTGTGGGCAGCCTGAAAACAGCCATCAGCCCCTCACCCAGGCTGGCCAGGCATGCCAGCAGGAGGATATCCCCCAAGGGATCCCAGACTGCAAGAGGGCACAGGCTGGGCTGAGGGACCCCCATCCCCTGAGTGCACAAATTCTTGTGCACTGGGCCCCTAGTCTATTAAATAAATGAATATCTTTAAATGTAATATAGAGTTCACATTTAATGAATGACAAGTTAAAGATAGGACAGCATTTTATTACATGTTTGTGTGTGTACATATTTTTTCTTGTTTTGAATGACGAACTGTTGAACTTGAGAAATTCCCTTATTGTGGTGTTGTACTGAAAACACTTCCCAATAGTGAGTTTTGAGAAAAGATCTAGAAAAGAACAGATGGCCTTCTTGCCAGATAGCAGGTGCAAAGAAGGGACAAACCTAAGTCCGAGTCAAGGGATCTAGGAAGCAGATGTGAGAGAGAGAACAGCAGCAAAAAGTTCATCGGGGGGGAATGGATAGATATGGGAAGGAAGGAAGTAGGTGACAAGAGAGTAAGATGTATACCTGCTGGGAGACATCTGCAGAAAACATCTGTAGATACCTCCCCATCACCACTAGGAAGGAGGACCCTTGCACAGAGACCCACAAAAAGGCTTAACCACCTGTGGTATTTGGTTGAGGGGCATACACAATGCTCAGTGCACCAGCCTCTAATTACTCTATGGCAACCCCAGTTCTGCCTTCCCAGTGGAAAACATATGTTAAAGCATTTAGTATTGATCAAAACATAAGAAAATTCTTTGATTTATCTTTTTTCCCACAACAGCCTGCCTTCCCTCTCATTTGTCGAAGGAAAAATAATAAAAGCATTTCCTTCCAAAGGGAGGCAGGAAATGGCTCTGACCCATTTGTCACATAACTGTTTTTGCTTTGCTTTTGTACCTGAGGTTAGAAAAATTCTGCAAACACTACCCTGTCACACTGCCATTGAATGCAACAGTAGGAATGACAAAGGTACTAGCAGCTGGGAGAGAACACTGTCTAAGGTGCTGGTACTGATGAGGGGGCTGACCACCTGGAAGACTGAACAAGTCCTTAGAAGATAACAGAGAAAGGGATCACCTTCCTTGCCTTGTGCCCCTTGAGCATCTTATCCTTCCCATGTTGCACATTATCCCTCTTCCAGCTCTTTCAGGTCTAAATTAACGTGAGGACCTGGGAAGAAGTCAGAGTGGAGTTCATAACTTTGAAAAAGAAAAATACGGCACACACATTTTCCATGCACATTCCTACCCCTGGTCCATCCAAGTCATTAAGGCAGATGAACACTGCTCCCCATGGAAGGAGTGCGTTTTGTGAGTCAATCACAGGCAGGTTTGTGTCGATGGGCTGCTTCACAGAGTCAGGGTCTCCAGGTCAGTGCTGAGCCACATGGGGCCAATGGTGTCCCTCCAAGGGTGATTGCATCTGAGAGCTGGTGCTTTTGAAGTGCGACCAGCTGAAAGAATCAAGCAACCACAGAAAATATAATAGAGCCCAAAAGAGGCCTGGGCAAAAAAATGCACATACACAATTACCTGATTGTTAGACGCTGCAGCCAGTTTCAGAAGTCTGTTATCTTGACAATGACTTGCTGAGTGGCGCTGGAAAGTCACTAAACTGTCTATGCTACTCAGTTTTCAATCTATAAAATAACTTAATAAAAGCAATTTGATATAGAATAGTGTTCCATATAATCAGGTGTCCTTGAAACGATTCACTTTATTTAAGAGATCAAATAGATTAGCTTCCTATTGACAGCCTCACCTGCTGTCTTTGAAAGAATCTATGAAGGACAACAATCAAATGCCTAGGGCATTCATAAAGTTGAAGTTTAGTGCTGGCATTTGAGGAAACCTCTTCTCTTTTGTTGCTCATGCCCTCAACTTATTTTAAAAAATCAAGGATTCTAACCCTTTTGATAAGCAAAGTAATCAAATTTCCTTCCCCCCACACATAACCAGAAGCAGTCATAAAAGGGGATCCACTGTGACTAAGAACTGAGTCAAGAATGGAGGCCAATAAAAAAGAAAAGTTTGGCCCTGACTCAGTTTGTTATAGTGTCGTCCCGTTCAATTCCAAGTCAGAGCACATACAAGACTCAAACAATAGATGCATAAATAAGTGAAATATAAATTCATGTTTCTCTCTCTCTCTGTGTGTGTCTCTCTCTCTCTTTCTTTCTCTCTCTCTCTCTCTTTCTCTCTCTCTCTCTCTCTCTCTCTCTCTCTCTCTCTTTCTCTCTCAAATCAATCAGTTGGTCAATCAATAAATCAAAGCTAAAATGTTGTCCCCCCTAGCAATTCAACCATATACTTCATCCACTCAAATAACTTTGGGCACAGGGTATATCTGGAAAATATAAGAAAAAAAAGAAATATTGTTAAAAAGAGAAAGGAGGTAGAAGCCCTAGAAGAAAGGGTGGACAAAAAGAAAGAAGAATAACTTATAAAACACAAAAATGTACTCCACAAACCACTACACTCAGAAGGACAAAAACCATTCACATTACTTTTATGCACATCCCCTCATCCAAACAACCATCTTCTCTCCCACACAGCTTTTAATGAAGTGTCGTGTAGACACAGTAGATGGCTCATAAATATTATCCTATATAATAAAATCCTAATATGCAAATCAACCAAATGGCAGAATGACCAGTCGCTATAACTCACAGTGACCATCAGGGGGCAGACACTCAATACAGGAGCTGACCCCAGTCCTCAGGCCCTGACCAGTGACAGGGGGGTGGAGCTGGTGAGTGGGCAGCACCAGGTCACCAGCCAAAGTGAGTGCCAGCAGGGGCCTCCCCAGATCGGCCCTGACTGCTGGCCATGCCTAGGAACCCTACCCGGGCATGAATTTCGTACACCAGGCCTCTAGTCTGACTATAAGTCTCATTTGAATGCAGTATTTACTTCAGAAAACAAGTATCACTTTTCCACACATAAGTTTTATATAATTTGGCAGAAGAATGGATTGTGAGAAGTTTAGCTCTTGGAACATAGAAGCACAGGAATTTACATATGTATCTATTCATGCATGACATTATTTTTTTAAATATTTTTCCAAACTTGTTTCATACTTCTGTACAAATATTTTTAATTTTACAGGGTGAAATTTCATTTGCACATACATTTATATACATTTATACATAACTGTTGTTAGTTCTATAACCTTTATTAGATAGTATGTTTCTTTAAAGCAAAGACTGTATTTTTACCTCCAAATCCTAATGAAGAGAGATATATTTTAAAGCCAGTCTACTAAAATACATAGTTCATATTTTGTCCCTGCTAGTTTTACACTCCTGTTGTTAGTCTTTCGTTTGTTTGCTTTTGTTAATATGAACCATCTGTGCCTCTCATCCTGTGTTTTTAATAAGCTGCCTAATTGTAGGGTTTTTAATTTTTATATTCTATACTCAAGCCTGCTGTTGATCATTTTTTGTCAAAATTGAATGCCTGCCCTTTAAAAGGTCATTTGTGAGGTTTAAACCTGTTGGCTTGTGTTATTACAGCAAATCCCGTCCCACAGTGTTTGGTGTTGTCCAATAACCAACCACCTGTCCACTGCTGTGTGAAATGAATAATAAAGTCAAAAGCCACTATTATCTCTTAGTTGTGCAGATCAACTTTTAAACATATACACATTTTGTGATTTGCCATTTCACATCACATTTTTCAAGTAACTAACAAATAATACCCCAAAAGAAGTTTATAAAGGCAACCCCCTTTAAGCAACTTTTGGAAAGGTGGTGTTGTTACATAGGAAGTATGGTAAGACAATGATAAATTTCACTAACACGCTCAACAAATTATTTCTCCAGTCATAATTTTCTGTGGCCTCATAGATTCCACACTAAATGATCAGGGTTTTTTGTTTTGTGTTTTTTTTTTTTTACAGAAAATAGTGCCATATTATTCAGTGGCAAGAGCATACTTTTTTCTAAACAGGATTAAAAATAGTCTAAATTATAAGCATATTACTCAAAAAATGTGGATATGAATACAGAATAAGAATAGATTTTGGAGAGAAATAAAAAGCTTTCAACAATGAGATTAGGAATTAGTTACAACAATTGAGTACTAAATTTGACCCTAGGTTTATAGGAAGCCAGAGGTAATGGGCTGTGTGTGGGGGATGGGGTGAGGGTTGGGGAAGGAACCACTGTGTTCTTCAGTCACTTAAGACACACACACCATCACCTTTTTCTGAGTAACTGCAAAGTGCACAGGAGTCCTACAAGTGAATACTGGAATTGCCCTCTGCTCCTGAAAACCATGACCTAACGGGAGCAAGTGCTTTTAGCCTGGAGAAATGAAGGAGTACAAAAATCCTCAAAAGAATCATTGGTCCAATGAAGTCTCCAATCTTGGAAATCAGTAGTAAGGTTCACATTGATAATGTTAGAACTAACAAGCAACTAGTGTATTGGTTCATTACACTGTAAGCACATTAAGGATATGATTAAGAATCCTGAAAGATAACCATCTCAAGATGACAAGCAGGTCTTTTAACCTCTCTCACTTTTTTTAGTATATACTCTAAAGACTGCAAAGGAAAAATAATTTAACTACTTGTTTTAAATGAGTTATCCTGGAAGGCTTAAAATGTATACAGTGCTCCAAACTTTAATAGAGCATCAGTGTATGAATGACCTTTAAACTAGTTTGCAAGAACAGAGGCCTTATGTTTTATTAAAAGCATGACATTCCATGGCCATCATTCTCAATTTTATTAAAGATATATAACAGCCACAATATGAATTTGGAAGCCAGAAAAATCTGGATTCGAAATCTAAGCTCACACATTGGTGACTCATTGTTATCTACTTGGTATCTCTGTTGCATTCTGCACAACCAGGGTAATGATACAGACCTTGCAGAGTTTTGTGAAGGTAAAATTATGTATGAACCACTGTTCACAGTCTCTTATACACTGTTGCTGCTTAAGAAACACTATTTGTCCATAAACAACCTCTCCACTATTACAAAAAATGCAACAGCGGAGACACTTCTAAGCTTAATTCTGGAGATTATTTTACTGATATTGCTAGTAATAAAGAAAGTTTTATTTTTACCACCACTATCATTGAAATTCTATTTTCTTTTGTAATTTTCCTGGTTCTTCTCTACTTCACTTTTAGCTTCCGCCAATAACACATAATCTCCATATTTTTGCTATAATACAATTATTAAAGAGAAGAAGGTGAAAAGAAAGGTAGGCTCGTATGTCTCTTACTATCAACAAATACAGAGACTCCTAAAAGAAAGTCTGGCTACAAGTAGTATTTCCAGCAAATTAACATATTGTGAAGTTGTGATATTTGATGTTACTTACCTCAAACATCAACCTTTTGGCTTTATATTACTATTATTAAATGACTGTCATCAAATACTCTAAATATAACCTTCACATTCAAAGACATAATAGGAATAGAAAATAATGTGGATGTAAGGAATATCTTTGTAACCTTTACTTGGTTTCAAATAGTGCTTTTCTACTTTGAAACATCAAAAAGACCCTCATCAATTTATCCTGCTTTATTCAGCAAAAACGCACAGCTCCTATTCTAAAATTATCTAATTAAAAATATAATTTGCCCTGACTGGTTTGGCTCAGTGGATAAAGTGTCGGCCTGCGAACTCAAGGGTCGATTTCGGTCAAGGGCATGTACCTTGGTTGCGGGCACATCCCAGTTGGGAGTGTGCAGGAGGCAGCTGACCGATGCTTCTCTCTCATCAATGTTTCTAGCTCTCTATCCCTCTCTCTTCCTCTCTGTAAAAAATCAATAAAATATATAATTTTGCCACTAGAATGTTTGCAGATAAAAGACCACTCTGTGAACACCATAATGTTAACAGTGTAACAATGATGTCAGTCAAGTGGTTCCCATGGACACTTTTTATTTTAGAGGAAAAGAACGTGTTTTACATTACCCATAATAATTTCAATTGTGTTTATGGTAATTTAAATATTTAAAACATATTTCAGATATAAACACCTTACATAAATATAAAATTAAAAATGTATGAATTAAACACGATCAAAGCTGTAAAAGCAATAAATTAAAATTAATACTAATTTAATGTGATGTCTGAAGATGCTTTGCTTTACCAGATTCAACATATTTACAGTACTGGCTCCTAGAATACAGTTTCTCTTAAGTTCAATATAACTGCACACCTGCTTTGTGTAGTGAGTTCATGAAATGGAGAGAATAAATGGAAAGAATGTGAGGGACACTTCAGCTTCCCACCATTGCTTAAAGTATAAAGGACTTCATTTGCTTTAAAATATTATGGAGCATCGATCAGACCATCAAACCTCAGAGGGAAGGTAGGGGAGGGTGGGGGTAAGGGAGAGAGATCAACCAAAGGACTTGTATGCATGCATATAAGCCTAACCAATGGACACAGACACGGGGGGTGGGGGTGAGGGCGTGAGTGGGAGGTTGGGAGGAAGGGCAATAGGGTGATAAGGACACATATGTAATATCTTAATGAACAAAGAAAAAAAAGAATTAAAAAATATTAGGGAGCTAAAAATATTTCACTTAAAGAATTGGTTCTGCTGCTAAGAAAAATGAATAATTCCCATTGTATGTCAAGAAATAGAGACAAACTTGAGTTATCTCACCAGAAGTGTACCAAAAGGATACAAGACTACAAAAACCTAGGACTATCTGGTATCCAGAAGGATAAAAACTTTGCAACATGGTAGAATCTTTACAACAGTGCTAACTCTGTTACTTGCTAATTACATACTTTTCTAATGCTATTTATACAACTAAAGACAGACCCGCACTCCTTTCTCCCCTTTGTAACTCCTGCTTGCCCACAGTTCTGCCTTCTCAGAACCCTGGCTCATAACCATCACTCAGGGTTCTAAGTCTATCTCTTGAAGTCTTTCAGCTTCCGCTCCCCTTCTTAATCACTAATTATTTCCTTATTTTCCAATCAGTCCCGTCAAGGGGGCAGAGTTCCATCATTTGCACAGGTCGGAAGATTCAGCCATAGCTGTGGATAGGTTAAGACCGACCTGGGAGGGAATATAGTATTTTAGGCACCAAGCTTGACATCTGTAACGTAATAAGGAGCACGATTTACTCAACATGCACCTTCAATGAGACTGAAGACGACAGCTTGTATTGTAAATAACACACCAAAGGACAATGACTCACGGTGCAGTATGAGGGAACAGCTGTGACAATAACTAGCAACAAAATGTATTAATTTTATCCAAATATCTCCTGATCTCAGTGATGTTTATATGTGTCATGCTGCCCGCTATAATTTAAGAAGCAGCTTATAAAAATCAATATAATGTGCTCTTAGTGAGTTGTAATATACTTCCTACCCCTAGCGGAGGAGACTTAAGGACCTCAAGTCATGGTCGTACGGCGTCACGAGGTCATATTCCAGTAACCTGGGAAATCACAGCTGCCAAAAGATTTCCCTAAAACACTTCTCATTTATGCCTTTTCATAAGAATGGCTGAGGACAAACAAAAGTAAATCAACTTTTTAGCCATGGTAAAAATCAATTTTTAACAGATATAAATGCTCTAGTTTAGAACTGCCAGCTGAGAAATCAAAGGCGGGAGCTTTTAACTTAAATAAACACAAAAACGTCCATGCTTACTGCCTCCCAGGCCTCTGAAAATCTAACCCTGTATATAGCAAAAAAGTAAGTCCAGGAGAAGATACAATTTTAAAATGTTTCCACCTCAAGATAAAACAATTTAGGACAGCGGTTCCTTAAAAAGCTATTTTACACGAATGGTCTTTCAACACCAAGAAGGTAAAGTTAAGGACATCAAGTCTCACAATAAAAACTCTTCTCAAGCAGAGGAGAACTGTATCTGATGAAGACTCCGTTACTTCAATGTGTTGGGAACACTGAGGCTCAGAATTGGAAGCGTTTTAATTTCATTCTCCTTTCCTACGGAGTTAGGTCACAGTTGTCACTGAACTCTATTCATTAAGAAACTTCTGTCCTATTTAACACGTATTTTTATGTTCACAGAGAAGACTGACATATAGAATTTGGCATAATCAGCCAACAGCGTGAAGGGAGATACAAACAAATCAAAAGGAAAATGCAGAATGACCTTTGGAGTGTGCTTGGAGAACCTGTTGCGCTGAGATCGTTTAAGCCACCTTTTGATAAATGATATCATGCTGATGTGATATCGTTGCTACTATTTTTCCATTTTAATCCTCACCCATGGATATGCTTATTGATTTTTTGAGAGAGAGGGGATGGGAGAGAAAGAAAACATCAGTGTGAGAGAGAAACATCCATCTATGGCTCCTGTATGCACCCCACCCACAGGGATCAAACCTGCAGCCTCGGCATGTGTGTGTCCTGACCTGGAGTGGAAACAGCAATCTTTTTTTCTTGCTCCAAACAACTGAGCCACCTGGCCAGGGCACGTTATTTATCTATTTACTAGAGACCCAGTGCACGAAATTGGTGCAAGGGGCTTGCCTCAGCCCTCGCAGCCACAGCATAGTCCAGAAGGTTGTCTGGAAGGTCATTCGGCTATCTGGTCCTAATTAGCATGTTATGCTTTTATTATTATAGATTTTTTTTTAGCACTGCAGTGAAGAACAATGTTACTACAACCATTTCATTATACTTGTACAGGTTTAGGGAGGTATTTTTTCTTTAAATAAACAAAGAAATTATGAATGAGTGTGACCTTCCCACCTATGAAAGCAATTTATGTAAATATTTTGCTGAATTTGGTTTATTCTAAAAATCCATATTTGGGAACAAATAAAAGAAGGGTGTACTTGTCAATTACAGAACTCACTGCCCTCAAAATGATATTCAAATTGTAACTCTTAAAAGTTAAAGGGTTTAGGTGAAATCACAGACTGACCCCACTGCAAGTTATTTAAAAGGCAATATTCTTGATGTAGAGATTAATGTTCCAAAGACAGTCTCATCAGCTCTTCCCAAAGTGTAACTTGTGTGCTGTTGCCATAAACCAAGAATCATTATATCTTAACATTGAAAGGAATGTTCTTGATTTTCATTCTCAACTTTCATATTTTACTGATAAAAAAGAATAAGCTTTCAAAACTTAAATAATTTTCCCCATGTCAAATAAATGCTAATGGTGCCTGCATAAAAATTCTTGTGTATTCTTCTGATCAGGACTGAGAATCTCAATGGACTGTTGCTAATTCAGCAAGTGTGTTTCAAAACCAAATGAAAATAAGAAACCACAGACAATTTCTGTAAAGGAAATGGTATATTGATAAATAGATGTAAATTGAAGTGATAGTAAAAATTGTGCTCTGCATTCCTTCTTCTTTTTAAGCTTTACATAATAATTGCTTTAGTAGGCTTTAAATGAAAACAAATAGGAAAATAAGCATTCTCCTGAATTCAGGTAATATGGTCTTTTTATCACTATCCAAGAATGGCCTTAAGAGTTCATTAGTACTGAAGGAAGTAAAGGTAAAACATTAGTTACAATAACAAAAAAATAAAACAAGAAATCATCATATTCGGCAAAAATTCACCACTTTTTATGTCAGAAACTGCAAATTAGAAGATTATAGGTGAACTCTGGCCTTCAACCTTCATTGCTTGATTCACTAATGTTTTATTTGTATCAATGCAAGTAATATTATAAACAACAGAAATTTGGAAAATTTAAAGAAGAAATCTAGATTTTCAGATTCTCTTAAAAATTTAAAAAACTTTGCAGTCCCAGGTTTTTTCCAATGGTTGCAATTCATAGGAGCTGAGTGGCTTCCGCTTTCGGCAGATTATAGCTTCTTTAAGTGCAGCACACTCCGTTACTATCGGTCACTCAGGTGTATTAGCCCTGATGTTAATCAGGGTTCTCCAGAAAAACAGAACCATTCGGATGTGTATATGTACTTATTTAAGGAATTGGCTCACATGATTATGGAGACTGGCAAATCCAAAAGTTTCAGGGTCGGTGGCAAGCCTAAGATTCAGGAAGAGCTGATGTGCAAGGATGAAGTAGGTCCTTTGTTGTATACAAGCTTTAGATTGATTGCCTCAGCCCACTCACATGAGGGAGGGAAATCTGCTTTACTCGAAGTCCACAGATTGAAATATTAATCTCATCCAAAACCACTATCATAAAAACATCCAGAATAATGTCTGCCCACATGGCTGGGCACCAAGGTCCAGCCAAGCTGACACAAAATTAACCATCACACATACAAAATATCAACAATTAGAGTAGAAAAGGTAGAGATGAAGGAATGGCAAAAGGATGCCAAATGTGATTTATTCTGAAAGACATCAGCTGGAACTTGAAGGTACAAGAAAATAATCACAATGAAAAAAAAATGCTGCCTTCTTAAATAAAGTTCAAATTAATAAAAATGGGCTCTGAAATTAGATTCCTGATGCAGAGATAATTTGGGTCATATGCCTAATTGGGAAGCCAAAGGTGACTTCAAAAGAACTCTGAATCTCCTTTTCATATATGGAGGCTGATTCATTGCCCGTTTTATAAATGTATTCCTACACAATTAAAATTTACACATTTCAGCTTTTGCAAGTATCATCAAGAAACTTAGACTCAGCTTTATATCCAATCATACCCACTCTAATAGCTGTCTTCTCCTATTAATAGCCTTTAAGAGACAGGATAACATAGTAATTAAAAGTATAGGTGCTGAAACCAAATTACTTAGACTCAGACACCAGTTTGCACTTAAGAAATGTGTGACCTTAAGAAAGTTATTTAACCTCTCCGTTTCAATTTTTCATGAAAACAAAAAGGTTTCTAATAATGTAAAATGAAATAACATGTATGTACTTAGATCAGTCAGACATGTAATAAATATAATGTGTTTTTTATTATCTCCTAAAGTTCTATGTAACACTTTTACTGAGTAAATTGTGCTATGCTATTTTTTAAAGTGGCATCAAAATCTTTAGAAAAAGAATTTCTCCAGAGATTGGACATTCATTTTATTTTGGGTGTAGAGAGAAGGGAACTGTCTCTAGATGAATAAGGAAGAAAACATAGGGAAGTTAAGTAACTGTCTAGACAGTTTGTAAATGAAGCAAGTTTTGTTAAGAGGAGGAGGGATACAGGCAATTTGATCTGGGTGAAGAGAAACTAAAGATTTTTCCTTATATTATCTACTGCTGCACAATTATATTACCACAAATTTAGAGCTTTTAATAGGATGCACTCATTATCTCACAGTGTGAGTGGTCAGGAGTCCAGAAATGACTTGGCAGGATCTTCTGTTTAAGTATCATAGGGCTTCCACCAGGGCTGCAGTCTTATCTGAGGTTCGAATGAGAAAGGATCTGCTCATGTGATTGTTGACAGCATTCAGTCCCTTGTGCTGCCAGAATCAGGGCCTTAGTTCCCTGATGGCTGTTTTCTGGAGACTACCTCCTCCTTGTCATTGGTTTTCTTGGTATGGCAGCTCACAATATGGCATCTTGCTTCTTCAAACCAGCAAGGAAAAGAATGTGAGAGTCCTAGCAATATGTGGGATATAATCTTACATCATCACTCACACCTAACCATGCATGTGCTGTCCCCTTTGCCATACTCTGGTAGTTAGAAGTCATGGATCCTGGCCATACTCAAAGGGAAGAGTTTACACAAGGTCATAAATATCAAGAAGCAGGAATCATGGGAGCTGCCACAGCGTGTGCCTGCCTCATATTAATAATACTCTTATTTCTATTCAACAATTTTAATCACATAGGAGTTATATTGTTCTTTCTCTTTGGCCACAAGGAAGCTCAAAGATAAAATTTTGACTCATATTTAGAAACTCTATCAGGCCAAATAGTGAATGTATCTGCAGTGTAAACATCCCCTCAGATTGATGATGCTACCTGCTGCCCTAGCTGGTTTGGCTCAGTGGACAGGGCACCGGCCTGCAGAGTGAAGGGTCCCAGGTTTCGTCAAGGGCATGTACCTCCCTCTGGCCCTGGTTGGGGCATGTGCAGGAGGCAACCGATCGATGTGTCTCTCTCACATCAATGTCTCCCTGTCTCTCACTCTTCCTTCCATTCTCTCCAAAAAAGAAATGGAAAAATATGCTCAAGTGAGGATTAATACAAAAGAAAAAGAAAAAGATGTTAACCATTGCCATTAACTTATATCTCTTCTATTCATTTATTTTTCATATGCCCTAGTAATTCCCGAAAATCCGCTCTGAAATGAGACAAAATGAATCAATAATCACACCATAAGGACATTGTTAGAAAGAGTAGCTCAGCTCTGGAAAGCCATGAAGTTGCAGTGCTGCTGCATCAGCTTTCCTGGTTTCTCCATTAGTATTGCAGACACCCCATCGGTGAAAACATGTCCTACCCCTCACCTTGATGCCTTTACTGATCTCCCTAATTATAGCATAAGTCAGGCAATCCAGTTACTATACTTAGCACAACTTTCACTTTATCAACAAGAATGTCCTTTTCCGTTTGACTTGTACAAGGTCTCTCCTAAAATCTATGCTGAGAAAAATAATGCAAGAACTATATTCACATGGGGAATTAGAATTAGTAAGACCAGTGTTTCAGCTCATAATGGGCATTATATTAATAAGCGCATGATTCAAAGCAGCAGGGAAAGTGACACTTTTTAGAAAATCGTTATTTCAAACTGATTTTCATACTATAAGAAACATTTTAGAAGATGATTCTTTAATTTGATTAATATTAATATACAATTTTTAAAGCATTTTTGTGTTAACATTATCAAGCGTAATTTTATCTCATGTTCTTCAAGTGTTTTGTTCAAATCATAGGACTAAGTAATAAAAATAATTAACATCTTTGAAGTCACCTGTAATTTTTATGTTAGCTTCTTTTGCTTCCCAGTGAATAATAATTTCATACTATGAGAAAATGAGAAAAATTAAAGTATGACTTCATCTTGTATTTTTCTAACTTAAAAAATTAATAAGTGCACTAATTCTTTTCTGGTATTAACTTTACTCACTAGCAGTGTTTGAAAATGGTGATTGCAATCTTCCCTGAGGAGATTATTTAGTTGTATCAGTTGTTCAACTCACTTTACTTAGAAGCAGATTAAAAATGATTTCAGGCTCTAACCGGTTTGGCTCAGTGGACAGAGTGTCAGCCTGCAGACTCAGGGGTCCCAGGTTCAATTCCGGTCGAGTGCATATGCCTTGATTGCAGGAATATCCCTGGTGGGGGTGTGCAAGAGGCAGCTGATCAGTGTTTCTCTTTCATCGATGTTTCTGACTCTCTGTCCCTCTCCTTTCCTCTCTGTAAAAAATCAATAAAATATATTTTTTTAAAAAATGATTTAAGCCCTAACCAGTTTGGCTTGGTGGATAGAGCGTTGGCCTACAGACTGAGGGGTCTCAGGTTCAATTCCTGTCAAGAGCATGTACCTTGGTTGTGGGCACATCCCTAGTATGAGGTGTGCAGGAGGCAACTGATTGATGTTTCTCTCTCATTGATGTTTCTAACTCTCTATCCCTTCCCCTTCCTCTCTGTGAAAAATCAATTAAAAATATATTTTAAAAAGTGATTTCAAGTCTCTCCTTTTTGGTGAACTATAGATTCTTAATAGGCAATTAATAGCCCAATTCCTATCAGCATATCTCCAGTGTGACCCAAGCACCCTGATTTATAACAGGGTAGGGAGGAGAGGGTTGGCCCAACACTTGGCAGTATCTTCTTTAGAATACCCCTGTGATTTTAAGAGGCAAGAGTTATGCACATGCTAAACCTAGATGTTTTTTCAAAGGAAAAAGGACATCACAAAGCTACCTCAGAGGGCCAGTGTGGTGTGGAGGGAATCGGGGGGCAGGGAGGGTCCACATAAACCCAAACACGCCTGCTCTGGAAAGTCAATCTCGCTGTGTGCACGTCACATGGGACTATCTGTCAGCAGATTGCTTTTGGCTCATTATAACTCTCATATGCAGAAAGGAGAATTGGCCAAACCAGTAATATAAATGCATTGTATGCTCTACCCTCCCTCTTCATGATTAATTCTACCAGGGGTACAAATTTGCATGAATGAATGTCAGTGTGTTTTCTGCCCTGAACATTTCCTGCTGGTTTCAGTTCAGCCCTGCTGACATTTATTGCAAATAATAGCTAAATATTCTTGATTTAATAGCTGCAGTGGCCCCACATCTGAAGGTGATGTCTGTAATAAAGGCGGACAAGACAAGCTTATAACAAATACTAATCAGATTGTGTTTGCACACATAATGGAAAAGCCTCAACAGACATACCCACAAAATATAATGGTTGTGTGTGTTGTTTTTTTTTAATGCAGCTGCTACAAGTCACAGTTCAAGAACATATTGGTCGCTTTATTTCCTTTTCATTTGCCTCCTTCCTCCATCTCCTTAAAGTACCAAAGGCCTGTATGCACAATCAAGATTGAATATTATCCCCTTTTTTATCTGGAAAAATGGGACACTAAACACAGCAGACTGGCTGTGTCCTTTTATTCTTCTTTTGTTGCTCCTTCTAAACAAAGGGCATTGTCCCCTGATAAATTCCATTTTCTCCCTCTTATTCAAAGGTAGTTTACACACTAGCTACAGTGATTCTCACACAATGCAGCGACTGGCAAAGATACAAAATAACTTTCAATGTTCTTTCAAACTGTTGACCCAGGTGTCCCTTATGAAAGATATAAACTAGCCTTCCACACCTCTCACAATTGATAAAGGAGACTATAAAACCCGAGATTACAAAAAGAAGACGCACAGTGCCTACTAAAGGCAGGTTTTAAAAGCCTTTGGGAATAAAAGGTGCTTTTCTCTTTATCCTACCCAAACTTGCCCAAGCCTCCATATGAAAAGTGAAGGGAGTCGGGTTAGCATTGCCTTTCCCTTGACATTTAAACACTTAGGAATATTATTCACTTGGCATTAATTGTAAAATATTTTCTGAAAATTCACCTTTTTCTATTTTTGCAGTTATCTTTTCAGAGTAGAACTGTGCAGAAAAAAATTATGAGAGGTAATTACAGCCATAAGAATTACAAATATATATTCCATTCAGATATATTATTACTTAACTGACAGACAATCTCTGCAAGGCATAAATCCACTGTGCCACATTTGGAAGTAAGTCTTAATCGCAAAATTTTGTAAGATCTTCCACAATAATAAACAACTTTCAGTATAAGCATCATGCACTGAGGCATAAGCTAAGGGTTGAATATTTTTGTGGAAGGCCCAACAGCATGTCCTATCCTAGAACCACTCTGGGGTATCCCCAGTCATGATTTCTCACCCCAGCCCTCCTCCAATTCCTCTAGCATTGCTGTGGTCGAAAAGGCGGTGAGTTTCCCTAGCTGGTTGGCTCAGTGGATAGGGTGTTGGCCTGTGGATTAAAGGGTCCCAGATTCGATTCTGATCAAGGGCACATGCCCAGGTTGCGGGCTTGTAGGGGGGTGTGCAGAAGGCAGCAAATCAATGATTCTCTCTCATCATTGATGTTTCTATCTCTCTTTCTCTCCCTTCTTCTCTTGAAATCAATAAAAATGTATTTAAAAAAAAAGAGCCCCTGGTGCTTCTTCCCAAATTCGGCACTTCTACCACTCACACCTGAGCGTTCCACAGTGGTTCCATGGGAATCAAGATCTTGAATGAAGACTCAACAACTTTTTGTAATCTTGATATTCAGGAAGATTTAAATGTCCCACCTCATCACGATGGTTTGGCAAAGTTTCCCAATCAAAACTTGTTTGTTGACTGTGGTGTTCAAAAGAACTAGAAAATTAGATAAATTGTACCCACACCGGCTAAGGGATTATCCTCGTTTTACAGATGAGGACACTGAATCTGTGGAAGTTGAAGGGACTTGTCAAAAGTCATGCAGTGAGTGAGGACAGAATTTGTTATTATGGTCTCTGTCCTAAGTCCTAGGTCAGTCAGCGCTTCCTCCATTACCCTGTTCTCTATTCACCCAACCTTGCCTGTTCTCTTCTCATTTATGAGAACCAATCACTTCACTTGTTGCAAAGTTTAGTCAGTGGGTTTGCTGGATTCTCAATCTATTAGACGCATATATCATTTTATCTATGTGCTACGTACATTTTATCTGTGTGCTATGTGGCTGCCCATCACTTGATGGTGCCATTGATTTCTAATGTATTCTTCTTCCCCTCCCAGGAGAAACCGTGCTTAGACTGACAAAGAAAGATTATACACTTTAGTAGTCGGACGTTCAGGCACAAAGCTGCTGAACTTTGTGGCCTTCCTCCCTACGGTTCTCTTTTTCTCCCATTTTTTGTCACTAACAATGTTGCTCCTTCTAGAGATCCAGTTCATTTGCTTAGCACACTGTGTTCAGATTTCTCTTTCTCCCACCATTTGCCTTGACATATATTCAGCTTCACCTAAATATACATCATGGTTCTGGGTGTATCTTATATCTATCTGTCTTAGCAACTGTGGTCTTGCTATGCCCTGGGCTGGAAATACCATTTCCCTATCCCATTTCAGTTCTGTTCTGACGCTGCCGTTTTTTTGAGCCTTTTCCCGACTATCAGCTGGATGATTGCTTTCTACTCTGAGCACCTAATGCCCTTCTTAGCACTTCTATTTTCAGAGCACTTATATACTGGCCTACCTGTATGACCATTATATACACTAGGTGTCCTAGACCATGTCATTTATACTCCATCCTTAATCTAAACAGCACACAACTCAGGGATTTACTCTTCATTGGAATATACGTATATACTAGGGGCCTGGTGCACAAAAATTTGTGCACTCGGGAGATCCCTCAGCCTGGCCTGTGCCCTCTCACAGTCTGGGATTCCTCTGGGGATATCCACCTGCTGGCTTACCTGGTCAGCCTGGGTGAGGGGCTGATGGCTGTTTGCAGGCTAGCCAAGCCCCCCAGTGTGGACCCTCACCCCATTGGGGTGTGGTCAGCCTGGGTGATGGTCTGAGGGCCATTTTCAGGCTGCCCACAGCCCCTTCAGGTTTTGAGTCCCTACTGGGGTACATGGCCAGCCTGGTTGAGGGATTGATGGCTGTTTGCAGGCTGGCCAAGCCCCTCAGAGGAGACCTTCACCCCATTGGGGTGTGACCAGCTTGGGTGCAGGCTTGAGGGTTGTTTTCAGGCTTTCAGTCTGCCCACAGCTCCCATTGACCCAACATCCCATCAAGGCTGGCTGAAAGCAAGTTTCTGGGGTTTATTTATCTTTTATAATTGATACACTGTTGCTTTAAGCCAAGGCCTAGGCAGGTAACGAAGCCTCCTGTCTGCTTCAGCTCTGTGGCTTCTACAATTGAAAGAATGTTGCCTAGGCAGGCAGTTTCCTCCATCGCTGGTGCAATGGAAGCCTTCTGTTTGCTTCAGCTCTGCGGCTTCTATAATTGAAACAATTTTGCAAATATGTTGCCTGGAGCTGGGAGAAGCCCAGCTGGCTGGCAGACAGTTTACTCCTGGTGCAACGGAAGCCTGCTGTTTACTCCAGCTCCGTGACTGCTGGCCTCCATCTTGGATGGGTTAATTTGCATACAGCCGCTCTGATTGGCTGGTGGGCGTGGCTTAGGCATCCTATAGAAATGGTCAATTTCAATATTACTCTTTTATTAGAAAAAAATATATATATATGCACACACATATACTAGAGGCCTGGTACATGAAATTCGTGCATGGAGTGGGAGAGGGGGGTGGGGGTGGTGTCCCTCAGCCCAACCTATACCCTTTCCAATATGGGACCCCTTGAGGGATATCTCACTACCCATTTAGGCCCACCATGGGATCGGGCCTAAACGAGCAGTCAGACATCCCTTTCACAATCCAAGACTGCTGGCTCCCAACCTCTCACTTGCCGGTTACCCCTACTCGCTCCCTTGCCAGCCTGATCAGCGCCTAACTCCTCCTGTGGCAGCCTGATTACCCCTAACTGCCCTCCCCCTGACAGGATGGTTCTTCCCAATTGCCCTCCCCTGCAGGCCTGGGTCCCTCCCAAATGCCCTCCCCTGCAGGCCTAGATCCCCCCTAACTGGCTTCCCCTACAGGCCTGAGTCCCCCCCAAATGTCCTCCTCTGTCAGCCTGGTCCCCCCTAACTGTCTTTCCCTGCAGGCCTGGGTCCCCCCCAACTATCCTCACCCGCAGGCCTGGGTCCCCCCCCCCAACTACCCTCCTCTGCCAGCCTGGTCC
>PVJC01029551.1:0-21794 GCA_004026665.1 Murina feae
GAGTGTGTTCCTTGTGGATCTGTTTTGTTTAGGTTAGTCCCACTCTGGCCACTGGGTGAGGCTGGCTCCTGTATCTTTAAGGAGGTGTTGATTAAGCCTTTGCCTTAGGCTACTCAGTCTTTTATATGCAAAAGCCTCTGATGCAGCTTGGGAGGGGCGGGGCCTCGGGGAGTTTGCAGGGCAGGGCAGAGCAAATAGCTATGGCACTTCTGAGCCCTGCGCTGAGAGACACCAGGTCTCTGTGTTCCATAGTAATTGCTGCAAGCAACACTGAGAGAAACCCGCTTTGGATTTCCTCCTGGTGCCAGTCAGTCCCCCTTCTCTGGGTGTCTGGATCCTCAGAAACTCACCTGGAACTGGAGTTCAGAGCCGCTGGGAACTTGTGGCTCTCTCCGTTTTGGAAAAGAACCGCGTCCTCTGGCGCCAGCCCTCTCCCTGAGCCCCGTGCGCGTGCCTCCGTACCTCTGTACTTTGCTTCCGCCGCTCCTCTGAGTCTCAGACTCTTTTCTAGTTGTAGGATTTTCACTCAGCCAGCCTTCCTGTGGGTGCAAGTGGTGTCCGTGTTTTCTTTTCGTAGTTTTTCTGAAATAGTTGTTCACAGCTGCATTTACGGTGTTTACCTTATGCCGCCATCTTGCTGTCTCTGAATTTTACATTTTTGATTATCACTATATTTGCTTTGTTTTGACATTTTTCTTTATGTGAGAGGAGTTATTCAGACCTTTTCTGAATGAAAACATCATTGTGCTTCTCTCAAAGGAGGAGAATTGCCAAGTTTATTCTTTGAGGCTTTAAGTCTTTATTTCTGTATGGTTTAATTTTCAATTGCCTATCATTTGAACTCCAAACAAGTGCTCCAACAATACTTTTCCACAAGGGTTATTATGAAGGAAGGGCACAAATAGATAGAGCTTTTGTACAGAGGGAAAAAGTTGGAAGACAGAGTGGCTATATAAGAGGAGAGTAAAGATTCTGAAGATTAGTCTTCCCCAACCTATCAGTGTAGTTATTTACATTGTAACCCCCAAAATATATGTGTGTGCCCCAGAACATGTGAATATGACCTTTTTGGAAAACAATCTTTGAGTATGTAATTAAGTTAAGGATCTTGAGATGGGGTCATTGTGGATTACAGTGATTCACAAATTCAATGGTAGGTGATTTTACAAGAAGAGGAAACACAGAGAAAGTCATGTGAAGATGTAGGCAAAGACTGTAGAGATGGATCCACAAGCCTAGAACACATGGAACCACCAGAAGCTAGAAGAGACAAGGGAGAATTCTCCACTAGAACATCAGAGGGAGTAAGGTTCTGCTAATACTTTGATTTTGACTTCTATGAGACTGTTTTAAGCTACTAGAGGCCTGGTGCACAAAATTCATACATGGGTAGGGTTCCTGGGCCTGGCTGGCAATCAGAGCTGATCTGTGGGGCGACCAGTGAGGTGATAAGGGGGCCCTTGCTGGCACCCTCCTTGGCCTGCCTGGTGCCACCTGCTCATCTGCTCCACCCCCCACCTCTACTGACAGTCACCTTCCTCTGCGGAGTGACTGGTGGGGCGATTGGAGTACTCCGCCTTGGCTGGCCTGCGTTGAACATCTGCCCCATGGTAGTCAGTGTGCGTCATAGCAACCGGTTGTCCCACCAGTCGTTCTATTTGCATATTAGGCTTTTATGATAAGCTAGATAAGTGGTTTGGTAAAGGAGATCATGGCTAGGAGCCATGGCTGAAGAGTCAAGAGGAGAACTACATCATTCTTGCACCCAGGTGGCAGGCTGGATCAGAGTCCTCCATTGGTCAGTGAACTGCACAGGTGTCAAGTATGTGGGAACCTTGGCTTCTATTAAGCAATCTCAGTCAGCAATCCCCAGTGGGAGGATGCAATTGTTCCATATCTTGAACTCTGCTTTGTTCTTCTCAATTACCAGCATATGGATATTTCAGTAGACGTGGAAGCTTAAAATGTCCTGTGTGCAATGATCACATAATAAACCTGATTCTCTGAGTTGCTTCAGTATGTACTAGAACACAAACCAAGGGCTGTCCAAGTGACAAAGTTAATAGGGAAGCAATATGTGATATGAATAGCTACCATAAAATTCAACTTAGCAGGGGAAGTATTTATACAAGCCTGAGAAATATTGATCCTTTTTGGTTTCATGACATGGCAAACAGCCTTGAACTTGGCTATCTGAGCTCAGGAGTGGAAGAGAGAAGAAATACCTTCAGATTGATAGAAGCACCATTTTGAGGTCAGTGGCAGGTGTATATTATGGTTATCCAGACTATCAGCACACATGTTCCTGCATCCTGTGGTTCTGCTTTCAGACCATTTTGGAGGGAAATGATCTCAAGGGCAATCTACTACAGAGGTCTGGTAACTGGAGGACTTTGGACAAAGTCCATGCCTAATATAAATTGACTAACTCAAGGAATACTTTCTGTGCCAGCCCCTTCTTTAGGTCTTGGAGACACGTTAAGAAATAACACACATGCTGCAGGTTCACTCATCAAGTTGTATCTACATTTATACTTCTAAAAAGTAAACTTCTATCTAAAATACAAAGTAAATGTATGTGTGGCCAACAAGTTTAGAATTTGTTTGGTCCTAAATAGCTGCTTTCCCCCCAATCTACCATTCACTTTATTTCTCTTGTATGCCTCCACAAGGCATGAGAAGACCACTGGCTTGTTTTCTCCAGAAATTATTTTTTAAAGCCTACGAAGGTCCCGATTGCAGTTTAATTGTACTCCCAGCAGTGTCCTGAGAAATATAAGAAAAAAAGACTTTGTCCTCCAAATGGATTTGACCAACTAATAATACCTTTCATTTGTCTAGAACATTTTAATCTTTTTTTAAGGATCTTTCACGCTTGCCTTAATTCATTTTCACAAGAGGTCGAACTCCAAGGCCAAATTGTTCTCTACACTGCCAGCTGGCTCCCTGGATTTCTGGCTTAGGCTGTCCAATGCTCCACTAAATATTAAAGAGGGAATGTATGCAGGAACTTCCTGAGAGCCTATTTCTGTCCCAGGCAATGGCATCTGACATTCTCCATCATTGAAGCTTCTCACATGTGAGCAGAGAAACACCTTTTGCTCAACAAGAGGGTGCTGACTTGGACTCAATATGTCAGAGACTCTGTCTGATTAGGGAATACAGTAAATGTACAGTATGACTTTAGAAAGGGTTCTTCAGTGAAAAACACAGCTTATCCATTCTCCTATTACTCTCTTTTTCTAAGAAAGGTGGTGTCCCAGACCTTCACTTGCCATTAGGGGGAAGAAAGAGAGGTCTCCGGTGTCACACTTTCAGGAAGAAGGTGCTTAACATCTTACAATGCGCTTAGATGCTCTGGGTGCCAGAAGACCAACCAGAAGATCAAAAGCTGAAAATCATTTTACAGCATAGTTTGAGTGAATGCCTTAGATTTTAAGGTAAAACACTATCATTTTTTCTGTATATTTCAACCTTTAGAAATGAAACTATAATGGAAATGGAAGTAGAGACAGCAGTTAAAGTATGATTTACTCCACATTGGTATATTTTAGAGTCTTCTGAAAATCTTAAAACATTTTATAATGTTTCAATTGAAATAAGATTATCAATGTTGTTGTTTTAAATTAGTGATGCACATGAAAATAAAACTTAGTATTTCCCAAGAAATTACTTTTATTTGGTCTTGAAAATGGAAATATTATTAATTCATGTTGTTGGTAGAGAATTATAAGATTCAGAGTAGATGACATATTGAAAGTCAAGATACAAAAGAGATAAAATATGGTTTCAATACATAAATAACATAGAATAATCTTAAAAGTAGAATGTACAAGACAATATTTTTTCAAAGTCTTACAATATGAATCTCCAATAAAACTAGCTGATATATAATTGATATGCTCTCTCTACAATGGGTACTTATTATGTAAACTCTCTAAAATGTAGTTCTATTTAGGATTAAGACATATAGCAGAGTGTAAAGAAACATATCTGTCCTCTAATTTTTGATGAGAGCATAAGTAGTTATTAGAAATCAAAATTAGCAATACATGTCATTTTAAAATGTTCATACATATCATATAATTGTATGATATAATTATACATAATAGAATATTATATATAGTATCAACATATTTTCCAATAATTCTAATAATATTACCAACTGCTTATAGCATGATATTTAGAAAACTATTGGAAAATAATATCACATGAGCAATACAAATTCAAATATAATATTTTAAGTTTATAATTGTGATGGTGGAATTATGCATGACTTTTGAAAACTTGTGTTTGCTTCTATCAGTAAGATGTTCCAATAACTTAATTTTAAAAATATTTTATAATTGTAAAAAACCCAAACTGGTTTTTATGTAAAGAAATCCTTAGAGAATAAAGCTTATGAGTAGTAGAGCAATAGTAGTAAAGATGACTCATTTTAATTTATATTAAGTAAGTAGACTTCTGAAATATTGATTTAAGTCTTATAGGATGCCTAGGGAATTACACTCACCAAGAGGAATTTTCTCACTGAGGGAAGCAACTAGTTAATAATGGCCTTTTGTTATGTATATATCAGGTCTGTTTTGAATTAGCAAATACATAATTTTTTTTTACTATGTTTGGGCCCTTTCTTATCTAAAAGTGTGAAGAACATTTTTGGTGGGAATAATGACAAACTAACTGTTTTTCATAAAGCAAGAAATAATTTGGTTCGCTGTTTTTCATTTGTAGTGCTTTCTTGAAAAACCATTCTTTAGGCTTTTGAATATGAAGCTCTCACCGTATAGAAGAATTTTCTCTTATCTGATATTTCAAGTAAATTATTTCAAATTATCAAATGACTAACAGACATAAAAAAGACTCACTAAAGTAAGCTAGTGACCATTGTTTTAAAAAATCAGCTAAGAAAGGAAGTTTCAGGGTAAGAAAAAGACAAAGTGACCTGAGGAAGCTGAGGAGCCAGGATTTGGAGTGAACCCAGGCTGAGACCCTTAGTTGTTGGAGGATGGACACCTTAACTGTGTCTGACATAGTTCCTTTCTGAAGTGCTATCACAGGGCACACTTGGTTTCCTAGGATGGAGAGCAGATTGGGTCAGAGTTCTTGCTCAAAACAGATTCCACATCCAAACAAGGAAATTGAGGAAGGTTTACAAGGAGATTTGGTAAAGAATCTTGGGGTTAGAAGCAGGGAGAACTATTAAAATCTCTAAGCTTGAAGCCGAGAAAAGGAGTAGTTAGGAGATAGAAGATGTAAGCTTAAAGGACACTGTCAACTGTTCTGATCTGTCCAGGATGTTGCCAGCATGAATAATCTGATCTCACTCTTCTCTTTGCCTCACATTAACCAAATCCAAATCTAAAAGAGAATCTGTTGATGAAATTCACTAAAGTTAGCCTGAAGAACACAATGGAGAAGGCGTGGTGAGTAGATCAGCAAAATGGAAATTATTCAGTACATAAGTATTTTCAATGATGACATCTTTTTTATTTAATCTTCACTCTCTTTCCTCAGGATAAGGTCTAACTACAGATATTACTAAAAATCAAGCATTTTAACTGGAAAGGAAGAATAATAAGAGCTTTCTTTAGGTAGAGGGCAAAAGTAGCTGATATTTCATCTATTCAGGAGTTAGGTAAGCAAGTTAGATCTCTATGGTTAGAAGTGAAACAGGCAGAAACTACATGACCTGTTTCATAGAAACTTGGTGACATTCCAGACATAAGTAGAGCAACTTCAAGGCCCAGGTGACAAAGCATGGCCCAAGATCGAAGACCATGGCCTTCTCAACATCTCTTCTTGGAACCCAGGCAGCACGTTGGAGGCTTTCATAATTGACATGGATGCTTCGCTTTTCATGCTTGCAGTCAGCAGTGAGGCTTCTCCAGAGCTTAGACAAAAGGAAGATAGAGCACAGAATAAAGAAAAAGTCAAACAATACTTGGTGACTGACTTTAACCAGAGATACTACTACATAGGAGCAGCAGTGAAACTGACTCCAAATCAGCTGTGTTACAAATATACAGAGAGGTATGATTGAGAGGAGACAGGAGACAATAAAGAAAGGTGTGCCCTCATCCTAGTGGAATTACTGCCCTCGATCTTGGTTTTCCTGACCTATCTGTCTATACCACCTGCCAAAGGGCTGCCTCAGAGCTGAGGTACCCTCTTCAGCCAGAGAGGTGTTAACAAGGAGACATCATTTAATATATATATATATATATATATATATATATATATATATATATATATATATATTGATTTCAGAGAGAGAGAGAGAGACAAAGACATCAATGATCAGAGAGAATCACTGATTGGCTGCCTCCTCCATGTTCCCCACTGGGGATTGAGCCTGCAATCCAGGCATGTGCCCTCGACCTGAACTGAATCCAAGATCCTTCAGTCTGCAGGCCAATGCTCTATCCACTGAGCCAAACCAGCTAGGGCCATGATTTATTTGCAACAGAAGAACGGAGGTTATAACTTTGAACAATCTGTTAGAGATCATTCTTTAACATGTTTGCTACTTCTAAGTTTCCCCTTTACTTTTGGTTGTATGTCCTATCTGTTTCTGACTAGCTGCTAAACCTTTGAGGGCTCATCTGAGGCAATTTTTAGGGATTCCTAATGACAGCATGGGGATATTTTGATGGGTACTGATTTTTTAAAATCAGCCTAGTATCAACTCATATTCCCATAATTCATTCAGTCAGTCAAATTGATCTCCTTTTATGCTTCACATTGGTGAGTCTTGGCATGAATGAATCTGGAGGACATTATGCTCAGAGAGAGTGAGATAGACAAATACTGCACAGTATCATTTATATGTGGAATTTTTAAAAAAGGCCAATTTCATAGAAACTGATAAGAGAATGAATTAATAATACAGTATTTTGCACTTGAAAGTTGTTACCAGAGTAGATCTTAAAGAGATGATTTCCTGTCTCCTATAATATACAGAAAAAGATATGAAAGAGGAGGGGTATTATGATGCTGGGTGAAAAGATGATGGGATTAAGAAATACAGATTGGTCATCACAAAATGGTCCCAGGGATGCAAAGTACGACTGAGAATATATCTAATCTAATCTAATAAAAGAGTAATATGTTAATTGTGTAACTCTGCTACACCCCAAGCCACGCCCACCAGCCAATCAGAGTGACTATATGCAAATTAACCCAACCAAGATGGCAGCCGGCAGCCACAGAGCTAGAGCAAACAGGAGGCTTCTTTGCCCTGGCGATGGAGGAAGCTACCTGTCTAGGCTGGCTGTGGCCTCCGCTTAAGGCAACAAAGTTTCAATTATAAAAGATAAATAAATCCCAAATACCTACTTCCAGCCAGCCTCTCTGGGAACTTGGGTAGCTGGGGCTGTGGCTAGCCTGCAAACAGCCATCAGCCCCTCACCCAGTCTGGCCAGGCACCCCAGGGGGGATGCCCACCTTGAAGGGACTGTGGTCAGTCTGAAAATAGTCATTAGCTCCTCACCCAGGCTGGCCAGGAACCCCAGCAGACCCTGATCTGGGACACACTTCAGGGCAAACCAGCCGGCCCCAACCCTTGCAGTAGGCCTCTATCCTATATAATAAAAGGTTAATATGCAAATTGACCCTTATAGCAGAACCACTGGGAATGACTGGTCACTATGACACACACTGACCACCAGGAGGCAGACACTCAATGAAGGAGCTGCCCCTGGTGGTCAGTGCGCTCCCACAGGGGGAACTCTGCTAAGCCACAAGCCAGGCTGATGGCTGCCAGTATAGAAGTGGTGGTGGCGGGAACCTCTCCTGCCTCCTCAGCAGCACTAAAGATGTCTGACTGCAGCTTAGGCTTGCTCCCTGCTGGCAAGTGGACATCTTCTGAGGGCTCCTGGGCTGCCAGAAGGATGTCTGACTGCCAGCTTAGACCTGATTACCTGAGAAGTGGTCCTAAGCCAGCAGGTGGACATCCCCAAGGAGTCCCAGACTGCAAGAGGGCAGAGGCCAGGCTGAGGGACCCTTCAGAGTGCACAAATTTTTGTGCACCAGGCCTCTAGTATAATTATAATACCTATATAGAGTTCCAGGTGGGTGCTTGTGCAGTATGTTTTTCTAACCACTATCTTGTATACCTGAAATGATACAAAATAATATGAGTGGAAATTGTAATTAAAAAACAAAATTCAAAAAAAGAAATAAATAAAATCTGAAATTTTAGTGAACTTTGGGACCCTCAGAATGTTAAGAACCAAGCAGTGAAGAACAAAATTTTACAATGGTCTTTGTTAGTCCCTCTATCTGTCTTTATTTTTATTCTTAACATTTAGAGAAACAGAAGGATCTGTAAAGTATGTACAGTATTTGTTCAATACCTACAACTAAAAAAATTAATTTATTTAAATATAACTTTTTTCTCAATGTAGTTTAGTCCATAAAAATCTGAGAACAAAATAACTATTGGGATACTTCCATATTATGTGCTAACACAACTTACAGAGCACTTGAAAAAAAGGTTTTCAAATCTTGGCTTAATATTCATATCAAGGCTATACAAAATGTGGCAATACCAAATGTTAACTTTTTGGGATAAGATTATTGGAGTGTTATGGAATTTTCCCTCTATTCTCCCATCCCTCCTCACCAAGTGGAGTGGGAGAAATTGCAATGAAATGACTCAGAAAGTTTGATACATAGCTCTTGTTATTTGCAGGACACAGAATCTTGGTTTCTATGGTGTCCTGAGAAGCTTAAACATATAAATGTATAATGCAGCTGAATTTATGTTTCAGAATAAGAGAATGATATGTGGTTATTTCTCAAGGACCAATATGAGCTTCATGGAAAAGAGCAGACTTGGTCAATGAATAATAGTGAAGGGCCATGATAACCCAATGAGTGAGTTACATTGAGAAGTGCCCAGTGGCTGATGGATGAAATTAGTCCTACTTGTGACAGGCCAGTGAAGGAGATAATCCTCAGCAGGGAATTCTTGCAAATAAAAAACTATTTCATGAGAGAAAAAGTTAACTTACAAAATCTACCAAATTTAGAGGAGGCCAAAGAAAGATAATAGTAGTACATAAAGTAGAATACCCCTTACTTTGCCTCTTTTTTCCAACACATACTAAAACATGGTTAGCAAGTTAGTAGAGGGGTGGGGTGAAAGAGCTCACTTCGCCAATAAATCTTCTATGTGACCCAAAGTAGTACTGAGAGAGAAGAGGGTAGAGTGCCTTAACTTCAAAAATTTGAAGATAGATTATCAATTTAAATGCAATATTTTAACTACTGAACACCTATGATATTAAAAATGACCACAAGTCTAGTACATAGAAGTATCTTGGAAAATGGTAGAACCAGTGTGAGAACTGATCCAGCAACAAAGAAACATGTGGGCAAATAAAATGCTTTCTGTTTCCTAACTTGGAGTTCCATGTAAGCTGTGTAGATTATGTAATTGTCTACATTGATGAAAGTTCATTTCAAACATGACGCATTGTTCTTGACCAGTACTTAGAAATTCTTGAGAATTAAAGTGCGAAGAGCTACTAGCCTTTTTCAAATATCTTATACCATTTAACCCTCTTAGAAGCTTTGAAAAATCTCAGTTTTATGGTTGTACAATCAAGATAACTCCTCAATATCCTACAGTTTGTAAATGCAATAACTTGGGATTTGAAGGACAGTATGTCTGCCACTGAAGTCTAGAGATGTTCATCTATAACTGACGTTATTCCCAGAGGATACTTTCTTTATTTCCACTTGGTAATCTCTCAAAAAGCAGTTTAAACAGAAAGTGGTTGTAAAATTTCCTCCAAATTAAGAATATTCATCAAACAAGACTTTAATAATTACCAATTATTTGACTATTTTAATTCACTGAGATACTTTAAAAAATATATCTTTATTGATTTCAGAGAGAAGGGAGAGGGAGAGGTAGAAACATCAATGATGAGAGAGAATCATTGATTGGCTGCCTCCTGCACACCCCCTACTGGGGATCGAGCCGGCAACCTGGACATATGCCCTTGGCTGGAATCTAACCTGGGATCCTTCAGTGTGCAGGCTGATGCTCTATCCACTGAGCCAAACTGGCTATGGCCACTCAGATACTTTTATGCTTTACCTCTGTTTATTGAAATTCATTTAAAGACTAAAGCACAACCTTTGTTTTTAAAGGACTCACAATTTAATAGGAGAGAAATTTTATAATGTGAAACCCCTAAGTTAAGATAACCCCTAAAACACTTCTTTGAGAAATATTCACATGCACTAAGACAAGAAAAGTTTGAAACTGGTTTGAAAAGCATGGAAGATTTACTAAAGCAGCTGATAAAATGCAGGATAAATATTGGAAAGTGTAGGTATCTGAAGGTAGTGGAAAATAAGTAGAGTAGAATTGCAAATTAGATTAGGCATTATAAATATTTTAAATAAGGATTCACATTTGAAAATATGTAGTCTTATTCACTTTCTATTGAATTAATATATAACAGTGATAGAAAAACATTTAATTTTATCTTTTATCTATTTGGCCTTATTTCCTTTAGTTTTCAAAGCTATAAAGTAAGTTCATATACATATCAAATATTACCACATATAAAAATATCTACATTCAAATAATATTGAAGTTGAGAAAGAACTATGTATGTTGTTATACAGCAATATAAGAAATATATATTTACATATTTCACAACTGTATTTTATAAACTGTGTTATAAGAAATCAGTGTATTTACTGAAAAAGATTGTCAGGTTTTATGTATCAAACAGCACTAAAAATGTTCAGAATCAATAGTTTAGGAAAAACTAAATTAAACAAAGTTAAACTAGTATATTTATTTATAATTGAAGTTAGTACAAAATTTTACTTAGTATAGTCAACATATACATGTGGATTGTGAACATCCATGGGAATATGTCCTATATAGCTTTTCAAAATATTATTTGAACATGGAAAATGTTTTTGTACTAACTTTTGATATCATAAAGGATTTAAGTATACCTTGGGTCACATTTTGAAAAAATAAATTTAACTAAAGTATAGGTCAATGTAGAAAACATTCTGAACTTAAATACATTAATCAAAGAATTCCATTACAGTTTTATTGTATTACATAAAATGTCATTATCATATAATAGCTTTTCTGAAAACACAGAGCTAATTGTATTTGAAGATCACTAGGCTAGGATAGCTAACAGTATGATAATGTTCAAGACACACCAAACCAGAGCCATGATATCTACTCTAATAAAAGAGTAATATTGAAATTAATCATTTCTCAGGGATGCCTAAGGCATGCCCATCAGCCAAGCCATGCCCACCAGCCAATCAGAGTGGCTGTATGCAAAATAACTCAGACAAGATGGAGGCCAGCAGCCACTGTGGCGCAGGCGGTAGGGTGGGCAGGGTGGGTGGCAGGCTGTGGGGTGGGTGCGGTGGGAGGAGCGGGCTTGGCCAGCCTGCAAACTGCCATCAGCCCCTCACCCAGGCTGGCCAGGCATGCCAGCAGGTGGACATCCCCCGAGGGGTCCCAGACTATGGGAGGGTACCGGCTGGACTGAGGGACCCCCCTGAGTGCACAATATATTGTGCACCAGGCTCCTAGTTTCATAATAATTGCCGTAGTTGTTAATAAGAATATAATATAATTTAATGGTTTTAATAATTTCACTGTAAGGTTCTTTTCTTTTTTATGATGATGATGATGAATAGGATATAATATACAATTTTTCATCTTTTTTCCCCCATTAGAGTTCCCATTCAATATTATTTTGTATTAGTTTCAGGTGCACAGCACAGTGGTTAGAGTCCAAAGGTTCTCAACCTGTGGGTTGTGACCCCTTTAGGGGTCGAACCACCCTTTCACAAGGGTCGCTAAGACAATCCTGCATATTAGATATTTACATTATGATTCATAACAGTAGCAAAATTACAGTTATGAAGTAGCAACAAAAATAATTTTATGGTTGGGGTTCAACACAACATGAGGAACTATATTAAAGGGTTGCAGAATTAGGAAGGTTGAGAACCACTGGGTTAGACAATCATACACTTTACATTGTGGTCCCCCTAATATTTCAAGTACCCCCCTTGCCTGTACATAGCTATTACAATATCTTTTTCCTCCATTGACCTCTCTTCAGGCACTCCAACCCCAGGATATGCCCTCATCCCCCCATCTGTGTCCATTGGTCATAACTCATGCATACAAATCCTTTGGTTGATCTCTTATCCCCCACCCTCACTTTCCTTGAGGTTTGATGGTCAGTTTGATGCTTCTCTGTCTCTGGGTCTATTTTTGTTTATTGGAACTTATGTTGTTCACTATATTCGACAAATGAGTGAGATCATGTAGTATTTATCTTTCTCTGATTGGCTTATTTTGCTTAGTATAATGCTCTCCCAGTCCATTCATGTTGTTGCAAATGGTAAGAGTTCTTTCTTTGTTAAAGCACTGTAGTGTAGGGAGTGTCTCTAGGGACAAGCCTGGGGCTGACCTGTGGCAGGGCCACAAATAAGTCCCAGCCTGGAGGGCAATTATGCATTCCTAGCATAATTAAGCCTGACCTTGTAGCCCTCCCTAATTCCTTCCTAACTAGCAAATGGGCTGAGGGAGGTGCAGCAAGTGTTGCCAAACCAAGAACATTTGTATACATGTTAATCTACCCTTATTTTAATCAGACTATAAAATAAAGCATTAGCTTGTAGGGTGGGTCTTTTGTGTCCTCATCCAGGCACCGGAGATCCACTGAGCCCCAGCTGTATTCTCTTGTCTGTCTTTTCTTCAATCCTTCACCATCCCTCCTCAGGTTCACACTTGGCTGTACTGGCACAGCATAGTGTAATATTCCATTGTGTAGATGTACCACAGATTTTTAATACATTCATCTGCTGATGGGTACTTAGGCTGTTTTCAAATCTTAGCTATTGTAAATTATGGTGTTATGAACATGGGGGTGCATATGTCCTTTCTGATAGATTATATAACTCTACAACTTAAAGAATTAGAAAGAGAGCAACAAGAAAAGCCCAGAGTGATCAGGAGGAAGGAAATAATAAAGATCAGAGCAGAAATAAATAGGGAAAAAAAATACAAAATACAAAAGATCAAGAAAACCAAAAGCTGGTTCTTTGAAAGGATAAAGAAGATTGATGAACCTCTAGCCAGGCTCACCAAGAAGCAAAGAGAGGGGACCCAAATAAAATCAGAAATGAATGAGGTGAAATAACAACAAACCCCACAGAAATACAAAGGATTGTAAAAAAAAAAAAAATACTATTAACAACTCTATTTCAAGAAACTGGACAACCTAGAATAAATGGACATATTTCTAGAAAAATATGACCTTCCAAAACTCAATCAGAAAGAATTAAAAAATATGAAGAAGCTGATAACTATGGAGAACATTGAAGTAGTTATCAAAAAACTTCCAGTAAACAAAAACCCTGGGCCAGATGGCTTCACATAGGAGTTTTACCAAACATTCAAAGAAGAACTAAAACCTATTCTCCTCAGAATACTTAAAAAAATTCAAGAGGAAGGAACACTTCCAAGTTCTTTCTATGAAGCCAGCATTACCCTAATCCCAAAACCAGATAAAGACACTACAAAGAAAGAGAATTACAGGCCAAAATCCTTGATGAACATAGATAATAAAATTCTCAACAAAGTCCTAGCAAATCAAATCCATCAATACATTAGAAAGATCATATACCATGACCAAACGGGATTTATTCCAGGGATGCAAGGATGGTACCATATCCACAAATCAATGAATGTGATACCTCGCATAAATAAACTGAGAAATAAAAATCACATATTCATATCCATTGATGCAGAAAAAACATTTGACAAAATTCAACATCCTTTTTTGATAAAAACTCTCAGCAAAGTGGGAATAGAGCAATCATACCTCAACATAATAAAAGCCATATATGACAAACACACAGCCAACATCATATTCAATGGACAAAAATTAAAACCATTTCCCCTAAGAACAGGAGCAAGACAAAGTTGCCCACTCTCACCACTCCTGTTCGACAAAGTACTAGAAGTACTAGTCATAGCAATTAGGCAAAAAGAAGAAATAAAGGGCATCCAAATTGGAAAAGAAGTAAAACTTATTATTCGCAGTGTTCTTTTTATTCTATGACAACAGTAAAAATGAAGAAGAGAAAGACACTTGCCTGAGGTGCAAAATTTAAAGGAATTTCAAAACCAAGTAATTAAGAGGGATCATATTTTAATGCAATATTTAAAAAAATTAAACTTAATTCAAAACAAAGGTGAACAAAGTATCAAACTTTTTAATAAAGATATAATTATAACACTGATTTTCCATTTGCCTTAGGTTTCAATATGACTGACCATACAACTGACTCTGTCACAGTTTTTCTTATAGTTTAGGTAGAAATGACCTAAAATAGAATAAAATAAACTACTATAAAATTTTAAACATAAAACTCGGCGTATGGAAAATAGCATAAAATTTTGTGGTATTTTTCATTAGTGGCCTGATTTATTTTTATCATCACAATACATAGGAAAAATATAAAACAACAAACTGTCTGAATATTATAGAGAAAAGAAAAAAGAAAAAGCAGCTACTTCCACTGATTTTTAAAGTTTTCTTCAGTTTCAAAGACATCGCTCCTAAAGTTTTTTGCATGTTTTCTAATCAATATGTAATAAGGAAATATATTTGTACTTTGATGAAAATCTACTTTTTAACCATAATCATTACTTTCTGCTACAAGTATCACAAGAACTTAAGTTAAAGCGTTTTGACAAAAGACTTTACTCTCTTTGAGGGGTAGCTAGAGTACATGGAAAATTCCTCCAGTAATACTTGTTAGGTCCCCAGTGGCATTAAAACACAAAACAAAACAAAAAAATCTAGAACCTATCTAGGCAGTCATTTGTAATTTGCCCAGCAGGAAAATCTGTTTTGTACAGATTGTGTATTTATTTGAGCAGTATAACAGATGTAGAGTATATTTTGCCTTGTACCATTTTTCCTTATGTTTAATTGTAACTTACAAGCAGGAAAATGTCAAATACAATCAAGCAGAGGAGAAAAACACATTCACAAGAGCAATTTTGATCATAGGCACGTGGTATCTATAGAAACTGTCATGTTGGAAATAGTTTACCATTTCAGTGATCAAGTTAATGAAGGTATCATTAGATCTCTGTTTCAACACAGCAATTTCGCTACATATTACACTTCATGCAGCTGAGCTGTTACATTTCTAATTAAGCTTTTCAGAACGTTGGAATGAGAAATTCTTTTATTTTATAAGGGACAAAAGGAATGCTGAGTATTGAGGTAAATGTTTTCATTTCTATTTAAAAACAAGCCACAGCACTGTGGTGAGATATTTAGGTGCACAAATCCCTCAGTAAGAACTGTCTTTTCTGCCTGTTTCAGGAAAGGCAAGCACAATCCATAGCCAGGCTACTGGACTTGGCTATAATCTAGGAGAATATACAGATGTAATATTAGCTCAAGGAAATGCTCTCCTTTCCTGAAAGATGAACATGTATGGAATATTGAAGCACTTCTTAAACAATAATAAGCTACAGAAAAAAAATAGAAACAACAACATAAAAAATAATAACAACAACAAGCCACATGTTCAACTGCAAGCTGTTTTGTAAATGTTATTCATAAGGTTCCATGAAAACAAGTTGTCTCTGGGTCTCTGGATTAATGAACCCATTTTTAAATTTGTATGGAAAATTTCCCAGACTATTATGAATGATTTATACCTTTTCTGAGAGAAAAAGAAAGACTTCCTATGCCATAAACTTTGTGTTTTCAAGCACTTGAGGGCCTGAGGCCTGATCTACCACCTATCCTCCCACACACACTCCCACTGTATTGACTAGGTAAAAGGACTGTTGCATCCTCTTTGGACTCTCTCAGACAAAACACCAAAAAAAAAAAATGATTTTTTTGGTAATGCTAAATACATCTCTACCTTCAAATTAAGCTACATTATATGAACCATCTTTATTTCCGTCTAGAGAACATTTCCAGATGAGCTGTAGTTGGTTCTGTCATTTAAATCTAATCCATTTTTCTCTGTCTGACTTATTTCACTTAGCACAATACCCTGTAGGTCAAGCATGTCAAACTCAAAGGCTAACACAGGCCAAATAAACAATGTTTAAGTTTATGTGGGCCACAAAAAAACCACAAGCTTCAATTTTCATAGAAATGTAGGTTTTATTTCAAAAAGTATAGTATAAAATAGAACAAGAGCAATGATAAAATTAATGTTTTCTTACATACTGTTATATTGGCTGGGACACGAAAATATTTGTTGTGGGCCACATGCAGACTGCAAGCTGAGCCGTAAGTTTGATATGCTTGCTGTCAGTCCATCCATGTTTTCACAAATGGTAAGATTTCATTCTTTTTTTATGGCCAAATAATATTCCATTGTGTATATCTAACACATTTATTTATCCACTCATCTATTAATGAGCACTTGGGTTGCTTCCATTTCTTGGCTAATCTAAAGAACAAAATAAACACAACAGAAACAGATTTACAGAGAACAAACTAAGAGTTGCCAGATTGGGGGTGGAAGATGGGAATTGGGGGGCTAGATGAAAAAAGTGAAAGAATTAAGAAGTACAAATAGTTAGTTACAAAATAGTCATAGGAATATAAATTACAGCATGGGGAATGTAGTCAATAATATTGTGATAACTATGTATTGTGTCAGGTAAGTACTAGAATTATCAGGAGGATCACTTTGCAAATTATATATTTGTCCAACCACTATGCTGTATAGACTAACCAAATCCTATATAATAAAAGGGCAATATGCAAATTGACCCCAACAGCAGAACCACTGGAAAGGACTGGTAACTATGACACACACTGACCACCAGGGAGCAGACACTCAATGCAGGAGCTGCCCCCTGGTGGTCAGTGCACTCCCACAAAGGGAACTCTGCTCAGCCACAAGCCAGGCTGCCAGCTACCAGCACAGCTCCCACCTTCTCAGCAGTGCTAAGGATGTCTGACTGCAGCTTAGGCCTGTTCCCTGCTGGCAAGTGGACATCCCTGAGTGCTCCCAGGCTGCCAGAGGGATGTCTGGCTGCCAGCTTAGGGCTGATCCCCCGGGGAGAGGGCCTAAGCCAGCAGGTGGACATCTCCCAGAGATCCCAGATCGCTAGAGGGCACAGGCTGGGCTGAGCCCCGCCCCCCCCCCCTTGAGTGCACAATTTTTGTACACTGGGACTCTAGTATAAAATAATATTGTATGTCAACTATAATTGAAGAAAGAAATTTTTAAAAAATCTAATGACTCTATTCATCTAATAACTTATCCCCCATTATCAGTGACCAAAAAAACATATATATCTTTTTAGGAATAATGAGAAGTATATTTTTCCTCTGTAGCTTTATTTGAATGGGCTATTATAATCTTTTAAAGGAATACTTATTGTTATATGTGCATTTTATTCCAGTGGTTCCTCTCTGACAGAAGGCATCCTCAGCGAGAGTCATCCAGCTAAAGCATTTATATGAGCATAATGCATACTCTAAATACAGCAATACAGCCTACATGTAAATGAGAAACAAAGAATAACCCGTTTCTAATTTAAAAGGACCAGAGGAAAACATGTCCCATCAGAGTTTTAATCCTGCCCTTCCTCTCTCTGTTCATGCTGTGGTTATTTGATTTTTCCTCTCCTCCTCTCTTTGCAATATTCAGCTGCTCCCTCTTGGTTTCCTCTGTTACACTTTACTATGAGGATGAATCCAATGTTCTAGTTCTATGCCGTAAAACACAGCTCCTCACTCTTCAACAAACTCTGTCATTTTTTACTTAACTGCAAGTGGTCTTCAGAAAACTTTATGTAAGAGTGTACATAAAGCCACTACAAACAAAGAGTACTCAGATTGTCTGGAGCTTTGACTTATTTTTCCTCCTGAACAAAGGAAAAACCTGTTCTTCACTTATTTACATTTTAAAAGAAAACTCTAGTTGCCTAAAGGATGATAGACAGTGAAATATTTCTAATTATTATGGACTAAAATTATAAATATGAGGAAAATAAAAATAAAGACTGAAAATTTAATATATTGGATAGTATAATTATTGATCCAATGATTTACTCTGTCAACCACTGTGCTAGGCTATGAAATATAAATTTAATTAAGTCATCCTCAAGGAATTCCGCTTTTAGATGAAAGACACCTAAATGGATGGATAGCTTAAGGTACGGCTAGTAGTAAGTATCACAACCAAAGGGATAAATGGTGAATATTTAATAAAAGGACTAATTAAGAGATAATAAGAGGGAGAGAGAAGAGATAGGTGCTACCAATAGCAGGGAGTATCTAATACTGTATGCATGATTGGGCAGCATAGAGAATGCATCTGATAGGGCAAAAGGAAACTATGCAGGACATCATACAATTACACAGTAAAATAAGAGAATGCTCAAGGAAGCTTGAAATCAGAGAGGGTTGTTGGGTGAGGACTGAGGGGATTAGAAGCAGATAGGAGGAGTCTCATTCCTTTCCTGAGGGAGACCCTGCTGCTGTCCATCACCCATCACACTTACTAAGGACTCCATTTCTAGTTCAGGAGTGAGGTGATGATACTGCTCAAGATTGTGAAGTGTTTAATGTGAACACAATAGAACAATGAGGCATGTGTATTTTATACTATAGAGGAAAGTTATTTACTTTTATGTTTATAATAAACACACCCTAAAGAGTAGCTGAAAGAGACCCCCTGTTGTTTGCTTCTCTCATGCCACCCAGAGAGAAGTACTTTATTGGACAATATATGACAACATTGGGGAGTGATTTCACTTAACTAATCAATAGTTCAACTCTTCGACTCTATGATTCTTAAAGGATTATTTAAATACCCTGACTGACTCTTCAATAAATGGTATTGTGAAAATTGGACAGATACATGCAAAAAAATGAAACTAGACCACCAACTTATACTGTACACAAATATAAACTCAAAATGGATAAAGGACTTAAACATAAGATGGGAAACCACAAAAATCTTAGAAGAATCCATAGGCAGCAAAATGTCAGACATATGTCATAGCAATATCTTTACCAATACAGCTCCTAGTGCAATGGAAACTAAAGAGAAAATAAACAAATGGAACTACATAAAAATAAAAAGCTTCTGCACCGCAAAAGAAACCATCAACAAAACAACAAGAAAGCCCACTGCATGGGAGAACATATTTGCCAATGTTATAACTGATAAGGACCTAATCTCCAAAATGTATAGGGAACTCACACATCTTAATGTAAGGAAGATAAACAATCTAATCAAAAAATGGGCAAAGGACTTAAATAGACATTTTTTAAAAGAGGACATACAGAGGCCATGAGACATATGAAAACATGCTCAAAATCACTAATCATTCAAGAGATGCGAATCAAAAACAATAATGAGATTCCATCTCACACCTGTAAGAATGGCTATCATCAACAAATCAACAAACAACAAGTGCTGTTGAGGTTGTGGAGAAAAAGGAACCCTTGTGCACTGCTGGTGGGAATGCAGACTGATGCAGCCACTGTGGAGATCAGTATGGCATTGCCTCAAAAATTAAAAATGGAACTCGCATTTGACCCAGTGATCCCACTTCTAAGAATATGTCCCAAGAAATCAGAAACACCAATCAGAAAAGACATATGTATCCCTATGTTCATAGCAACACAATTTACCATAGCTAAGATTTGGAAGCAGCCTATTTGCTCATCTGTAGATGAGTGGATCAGAAAACTGTGATACATCTACACCATGGAATACTATCCTATATAATAAAAGGATAATATGCAAATTGAGCCTAACAGCAGAACCACTGGGAATGACTGGTCACTATGACACACACTGACCACCAGGGGGCAAACGCTCAATGCAGGAGATGCCCCCTGGTGGTCAGTGTGCTCCCATCAGGGAGCTCTGCTCAGCCACAAGCCAGGCTGATGGTGATGGTGGTAGCCTCTCCTGCATCCTCAGCAGTGCTAAAGACGTCCGACTGTGGCTTAGGCCTACTCCCCGCTGGCAAGTGAGCATCCCCTGAGGACTCCTGGACTGCCAGAGGGATGCCTGACTGCCAGCTTAGACCCAATCCACTGGGGAGCGGGCCTAAGCCAGCAGGTATGCTGTGAGAGGGCAGAGTCTGGATTGTGGGACCCCTGGAGTGCAAAAATTTTTGTGCACCGGGCCTCTAGTGCTGTTATAAAAGGAAAGAACTCTTATCATTCACAACAGCATGGATGGACCTGGACAGCATTATGTTAAGCAAAATAAACCAGTTGGAGAAAGGTAAATATCACATGACGTCACTCATTTGTGGAATATAATGAACAACATAAACTGATGAACAAAAATAGCTAAGATTTGGAATCAGCCTAAGTGTCCATCAGCAGATGAATGAATTAAAAAACTGTGGTACATCTACACAATGGAATACTATACTGCTATAGAAAGGAAGGAACTCCTACCATTTGCAACAGCATGGATGGTACTGGAGAGCATTATGCTAAGTGAAATAAGTCAGAGAAAGATAAATACCACATGCTCTCACTCATTTTTGGATTATAATGAACATAAACTGATGAACAAAAACTGATGTAGTGACAGAGAAGCATCGATCAGATGCTCAAACCTCAGAGGGAAGGTAGGAGAGGGTGGGGGTAAGGGAGAGAGATCAACCTAAGGACTTGTATGCATGCATATAAGCATAAGTGATGAATGTGGACAACAGGGGGTGAGGGTGAGGGCAGGAGTGGGGGGATGAGAGGACATTGCGGGGAGGATAAGTCACATTTGTAATATATTAATCAATAAAGGGGAAAAAATAGATCCAGAGACAGTTAAGCATTAAATAAAACCTCAAACCTCAGAGGGAAGGCAGGGGAGGAGGGGGTGGGTAAGACATCAACCAAAGGACTTCTATGCATGCGTATAAGCATAACCAATGGACACAGACACTAAGAGTTTGAGGGTATGTGTGTGTGTTTGCAGGTGAGTGGCTGCGGAGAGGTCTATGGGGGAAAAGGAGACATATGTGATACTATATGTAATACTTTAAACAGTAACAAATTAAAAAAAATACCCCTTTAAATTTATATGCTGAAGTCCTAACTCTGAATATGACTATATCTGGAAATAGGGCTTTATAAAACTAATGAATGTTCAATGAGGTCATAAGTTTTGGTCCCTTGTTAATAGCATTAGTGTTCTTTTAAGAAGAGACACTAGAGAGCTCTAGCTTCTCTCCTTCCCTCCCTTCTCCTCTCTTCTCTCCCCCCTCCCTCCCTCTCTCTCTCCCCATTCTCTCTCCACCTGCTAGCACACAGTGAGGCAATAACCATCTGAAAATCCAAAAGGGAGCTCTTATCAGGAATATATTGCCAGGACCATGATCTTGGACTTTCAACCTCCAGAACTGTGAGAAATGAATTTATGTAGTTTATGTCACCCAGTCTGGTATTTTGTTACGGCTGCTTGAATTGACTAATACAGAAACAAAAATCTTCACCTCTGCATTGTTCTATATTTTCAATTAGCATACTAAGAAAGAAAGGTCAAGGGGAAAAATCCCAACAACCCAAAACCATAACTAGAAGTTGGACTGAAATCAAACGTAACCAGATCAGGGGCTCTTTCTTAGAGTAGGTGATGCCCTGAGTTGCAAAGGATGATGAAGAGTTTAGTTAAGCCAAGATGAAAAGGACAGTCAATTCATAAACTAGGGTCACATGAAGATATAGAGACTAAAAACAGGCCAATGC
>PVJC01029552.1:0-21791 GCA_004026665.1 Murina feae
TCCTGGACACCATGCGGAGGCCCCCAGGGCAGAACCAGGCAGTGGACCCAGGACAGATGTTCCTGGATGTCCCACAGAGGCCCCCAGGGGGCAAAGCCAGGCTGCAGACCCAGGACGGCTGCTCCTGCACACCCTGCAGAGGCCCCGTGCTCCTGCATGCCCCGGGGAGGCCCCCAGGGGGTGGAGCCAGGCAGTGGACCCGGGACAGGCGCTCCTGGATACTCCTCGGAGGCTCCCGGGGGGCGGAGCCAGGCAGCAGACCCAGGACAGCTGCTCCTGGATGCCCGAGGAGGCCCCAGGCCAGAACCCCCCCTCCCACTGAGCTAACACACCTGGCACAGCTATGCCAGCTGGCCGTGGAGGCTCCCAGTGCAGAGCCGCCCTGCCAGCCTCCATCTTGGCTGGGTTAATTTGCATACAGCCGCTCTGATTGGCTGGTGGGCGTGGCCGTGAGCAGAGGCTCAGCCAGCCTAGGCAGGCAGTTGCAACAGAAGCCTTTGGTTTGCTCTAGTTCCATGGCTGTTGGCCTCCATCTTGGCTGGGTTAATTTGCATACAGCCGCTCTGATTGGCTGGTGGTAACGGTCAATTTGCATGTTTCTCTTTTATTATATATATATATATATATATATATATATATATATATATATATGTATGTATTTTTTTGAGTTATTTTCTTAGTGATTGTCCTTGGTTTTAACATTAATATCTTAATTATATCATTTTAGTTCAGATTAATATCAATTTAATTTCAATAGTGTACAAGAACTTTGCTTCTCTATATTCCCATTCTCTTTCTTCTTTATGCTATTACTGTCACAAATTACATCTTTACACACAGCTGTCTTTTTAATTAAATAGAAAAAAATGAGATACAACAAAAATAAGTTTTTAAAAATATTGACCTATATAGTTGTTACCTTACTAGTGTTCATTTTTCATGTGAATTTGCTTTACAGTATACTGTCCTTTCATTTTAATCTGGAGTTTCTTCTAGCATTTCTTAATAGGGCAATGAAATTGTTTTGCTGGCTTTAGAATTCTTGGTTGACAGTGTTTTTCTTTAAATCCTTTGACTTTGAAACCCCACTGCTTTTTATCCTTCAGGTTTCTGTTGATACATACGCTGTAAATCTTACTAAGAATCCTTTGTATGATATACATCACTTCTGCTTTACTGATTTCAAGATCTTTTCTTTGTCTTTGGTTTGGTTATGGTATATAGTCTCTTAGAGTTTATTGCAACTTATAGTTTGGTGAACTTCTTGGGTATATAGATTAATGTTTTTCACCAAATTTGGAAAATTTTCAGTGATTAATTCTTCCAGTAGTCTTTATTTCCCTTTCACCCTCTTTTAGGAATCTCATATGCATGTGTTGTTAAATTGATTGCATCCCACAGATCCTTTTGTCTCTGCTCATAATCCTCATTCATTTTACTTGCTGCGGATCAGAATGGAAAAATCTCAGGCTACTAATTTTTTCTTCTGCTAGCTCAAATCTGATGTTGAAACCCTTTAGTGAAATTTTCATTTCAGTTATTTTACTTTAAAACTTCAAAAGGTCTATTTGATTCATTCTTTACATTTTTGTTTATTGGTATTCTCTGTTTGCTGGAACATAATTCTCATACTTAAAAAAAAATATATATATATAATTGATTTCAGAGAGGAAGAGAGAGGGAGAGAGAGAAACAGTGATGAGAGAGAATCCTCAATCGGCTGCCTCTTGCATGGCCCACACTGGGATTGAACCCATAACCCAGGTATGTGTCCTTGACCAGAATTGAACCCAGGACCCCCCGAGTTCACAGGCTGATGCTCTATCCACTGAGGCAGACTGGCCAGGGCATACTTTTAATTCTTTATACATGGTCTACATTATGTCTTTGAAGATGCTTCGAATAGCTGGTGTAAATCCAACTTTGTTTAGGAAATCAGGTACAGTGTTTATTTGTTACTTGTTTTCTTGTGTATGTCTACACTTTCTGTTCTTTGCATATTGTGTAAATTTTTTTTGTTGAAATCTGAACTTTTCAATAATTTGGCAACTCTGGAAATCAGCTATGTCCCATTCTACTTTCCAGGATTTGTTGTGTTGCTACTTGTGATTTGTTAGTTTATAGCATTGGTTCAGAAAAGTCATTAAAGTATGTATTCTTTTTATTCAGTATATGCTACTGAAGTCTCTACTCATTTAACTTAATGGTCATTTAATGATTGGGCATTGATTTCCTTAAATGCCTGGAGTCAGTAAGTCTCCCAGTGCTAGATAAAGGGGCACTATGTGTCTTCAACATCCAAGCAGGCAGTTTACAACTTTTCTAAGGCTTCACTTCCTGCTTTTTAGAGCCTCAGCGTCAGCCACAGTGTGTGCTTAGGGCTTTCTCAAGTCTTTCCTGATCATACACTATGAATGCTTATGGCCTTCTAGATTCCCAAAAATGTGTGGGAGCTTTTTAAATCCCCAGTGGATAGCTCATTGCTCAAATTTTCTCTTTAAGCCTTTGGGTTAGTCTTGTTTGCCACAACTATTACCCGTCCTCTTAAGGGCTGTGACATTAAGCACTTTCCTTTAAATACTGGTGATAAATACCCCCTGGGGAGAAGCTTTAGAGCACTAGGCTTTCAAAGAAAGCTCCAGCTCCTTTATGTTCCCAGGATTACTGGGAATGTAAGCTTTTATCTTTTGAGGCTACTTCTGAGCTGAGGAGACTTGGATGGGTCTAAGACAAGTTAAAATGCCACAAAGTTCACTTCCCTCATTAAGATTTAGCACTTTTTCTTTTTATGTGTGTTTAAATTTTATTTTTCAATTACAGTTTATAATCAGTATTGTTTTGTATTAGGTTCAAGTGTACAGCATAGGGGTTAGACAATCATAAACTTTACAAAACGTTCCCACCCACCCCATATTTCAAGTACCCACTAGCACCATACAGAGTTAATAGAGTATTATTGTCTGTATTCCCTGTGCTATATTTTACATCCCTGCAACTATTTCATGACTAATGATGTGTAGTTCTTCATCCCTTTAACCTTTTTCACCCAACCTCCTTCCCCTCTGGCAACTGTCAGTTTGTTATCTGTATCTATGAGTCTGTTTCTATATTTTATTTATTTATTTAATTATTATTTTAAAATATATTTTTATTGATTTCAGAGAGGAAGGGAGAAGGAGAGAGAGAGAGAGAGACATCAATGATAAGAGAATTATTGATAGGCTGCCTCCTGCACACCTCACACTGGGGATCAAGCCCACAACCCGGGCATGTGCTCTTGACCAGAATTGAATCCAGGACCTTTCAGTCTGCAGGCCAATGCTCTATCCACTGAGCCAAGCTGGCTTGGGCTGTTTGTATATTTTAAATAGTTTTATTGATTTCAGAGAGGAAGGGAGAGAGAGAAAGAGAGAGACATGAATGATGAGAGAATCATTGATCAGCTGCCTCCTGCATGCCCCCTACTTCTCAAGTGATACTATAAGTTTCCTGTTGCATTGCATCAAGAGATGCATGAAGTTGTCTGTCTCTCTATTAGTGACAATAAGATTAATACCAAGTTAAGGGGGTGATTTCCTGATCTCACCCTTGTAAAGTTGTGTGTTTTTTTTTTCCTTCTTGAGACTAGCAAACAACATGTGAGGTAATACTCAGGTGCTGTGTGAATATCCAGTGTCCTAGAATTAGTTGTTTCATTAAGGCTTGCAAACCTGTGATTTCCTAATTCTGTCATTCATTTTGCATTTATCAGCTGGCATTCTTCTGTAAAGAGCTTTCTTTGTCATCTGATGCTGTTTGGTTATACTGAAATACATTTCCTATGTAAAATGTGAGATGAGTAACTATTGTTTGATTCAAGATTGTTCATTATAAAAGGGTTGTACAAGAAGCTGATTTTCAGTAGCTCATAGCTTGGCTGAGTGGACAAAATAACACACATCAACATTAGGGAACAAGACAAGATGGTAAAATTAATATATTAAAGGGCGTGTATATATTATAAATTCAGGGGAAAGGAGTCAGAGAGGTCCTAGAGCAGTGGTTCTCAACCTTCCTAATGCCGCGACCCTTTAATACAGTTTCTCATGTTGTGGTGACCTCCAACCATAAAATTATTTTCGTTGCTACTTCATAACTGTAATTTTGCTACTGTTATGAATCATAATATAAATATCTAATATGTAGCATGTATTTGAAGAATCATTCAACCCCCAAAGGGGTCGCAACCCACAGGTTGAGAACCGCTGTCTTAGAGGCTTGCATAGAAGGTTGGTTTTGGCTTACTTTAAAGGTTTTGAAGATGTGGACAAAAGGGAAGAGTGTACTCCAGGCAGTGTGGATGATAAGGAAGAAGGCACAGGGAGAGAAGATGAGCTGTACATATTCTGAAGGTGTAATGAGGAAGCCATTTTGTCTGGAGAATCTGAGAATATGGGTGCAGAAATAAGGTTTGTGTGGTAGGCAGGCCTGGAGCAGAAGATGTACAACCTTAACTGCCAATTTAAGGAGATTAACTTTTATCCTTCAATAAGTATGTGCTCTGTGTTCTTTAGGCATCTGTGAGTTATTTTCTTACATGATGGGAAGCAAAATCTGGCTTTGTTAAAGCCAGAAGAACAAAGACCAGTGTGATCATCTTTGGGGAGCTCAGAGGTAGGGAATATGGTTAGCATTCAGATAAATGTCTTCATCTTCTTTCCTCTGCAGCCCGTGTGACCCCAACTCTGCCAAAGCAGGATCGTCCTGTGCGGGAGGGGACCCGGGTAGCTTCCATTGAGACAGGTTTGGCTGCAGCAGCTGCAAAGCTGGCCCAGCAGGTAGGTGCTGACACTCAAGCAATGGCCCTGCTATGATTCTAGTTTAACTTAGAGCCTTAAAAGCTCAGACCTTCAAGCTAATAGGCTCCCACTGTTGTCTCACTGGGGAGTGGGCATTCTTTGATCTTTACCTATGACAATATTCTAGTCCCTCCTCTATCCTTCCCATCCCAACTCAATGAGAAGCTCATTGCACAGGTTACACAGTTGACATAAAAGAAAATAGGGGACCAGAGAAAAGCCCTTGCTTTTCTGGGTGTGTAAAAACCTCTCAGATGGGCAGGACTAGGTCTGTCCTTGAGTAAGAACATTTGCCTTCACATGAAACTCCAAGGAGGTGACTCAATTGAGTATACTCAAGTTCTTAGCCATTTACCAGTACTGGAATTTGCTTTTTTTGGGGGGGAGGGGGGTGGTTTCTTGTTTTCTATACCAAAAATTGGATCTTTTAAAAATTTTCAAAAATACATTTTTAATTGATTTCAGAGAGGAAGGGAGAGAGAGAGAGAGAAACATCACTGATGAGAGAATCATTGATTGGCTGCTTCCTGCACGCCCCACACTGGGGATCAAGCCCTCAACCTGGGCATGTGCTCTGACCGGGAATCGAACTGTGAACTTCTAGTTCATAGGTGAGTGCTCAATTACTGAGCCACACTGGCCAGGCCCACAAATTGGATCTTAATCTTGTCCCCTTGCTTTCCAAGAAAACATCACCCACTAATTTTTGTTTTAAAGGGTCACTTCACTAAAATAAAGTTTACCTTTAAGCATGTTAAAGTTTACAAAGTTGTTTAATGTGTATAATGTGCTCAGAAACCATGGAAGCAGTTAGAGGGGAATCTTATGTTTATCTCCTTATCGACATCCCCCTAGTGCCTCATGCCACTTCTTGTAGTTTAGAACATTTATTATTGAGCATCTGTTTTATGTTAGGTTCTGCATTTGTACAGTGTCTCATGTAATCTTCCCAGTACCCCTTTTCAATAGGTTATATTTTCATCATTTTGCAGGTGAAGAAAATGAGGCTGTCTTTAAGTGACTAGTCCAGGATAATACAGCCAGTAAATGGAGGAGACAAGATGCAAACTCATATCCTCTAACTTTCATTCAAATAAAAAATTGTTATTTAAATTGCTATTTAAATAAAATGAAATTGTTAAGCATTTATATATTTAAGTAATTATACCCTATTTAATAAAATTTAATAGAGTTATGCTTTTAACATGATGCTTGATGGCACACTGGAGTTGCTTGCAAGTGTTTTGGTGGTTATTGTTGGGAGCCAGGAGACCATGCAGGCGAGGTGGCTCTTCTTTGATGAGAAATTTTCTCTGTAATGTATATCCTAGTGCCATGTAAAATGTAATTGAAAAGAAAAGGAATTCTGCTTTAAATAAACAGATAAGTTCATTAAAAGTGTGAAAAGTACTCTTAGTACCTTCTAAGGAGCTTATTTCTATTTTGGTTATCAGGGATGGCCTTAAAGAAGAGGTTTTGAAATTGGGGAGGGGTTTTGCAGAATAAGTTTTTGGAGGACATAGGGAGGCATTCCAGAAGAGAACTTGATACACATACAAGGCCCTCTTGATCTGGTAGTCTCTGGTCACCTCTTCTCCCTGAGTTCCTGCTGGCCCCTCACATAGGCCCTTTATACCAGCCACACTATTGCACTGTGGTACTCATAGATCACTCAGTGTATCAGATGCCTCTGCCTTTGCACAAGCTATTCCCTTTGCCCATTGGGAATCACACCATCTTCTGAGATGCTTTACCTAATACCCCTTCATACCACCTACCACTAATTTATTTCAATATCCTTCTGTGCTTTCATAGCATCCTCCCAGGGTACTTATAAGTATAATTTTCTGTAGCTTATTAAATTGTAAGGGCCTCAAGGGTGGGGATATATCTAATTTAAGTTGGTATCCCCACTGTGTTAAGCATGCGTTTACTCAGTATTGAGTGAGTGAATGAATGAATGAGCAGATCTTTTTGGATTGGAGGATTCATGTTGAGGAACGGGGTAAGATAAATGGAAGTTAAAAAATGGATTCCGGCCCTAGCTGCTTTGGCTCAGTGGATAAAGCTATGACCTGTGGACTGAAGAGTCTTGGGTTCAATTCCGGTAAAGGACACGTACCTCGGTTGCAGGCTGGATCCCCCAGGGCCACGTGCAGGAGGCAAGCAATCAATGTGTCTCTCTCACATCAATGTTTTTCTCTCTCTCTGTCTCTCCCCCTCCGTTCCACTCTCTCTAAAAATCAATGGAAAAAATGTCCTTGGGTGAGGATTAAGAAAAATAAATATAATGGATCTGGAGCCAGCCTGCCTAAGTTTGAATCCTCCGTTGCTGAGCAAATTACTTAATTATCTGTGCATCAGCTTTCTTGTAGACTTTGAGGATTAGATGAGGTAATATATGCAAACACTCTGAGAATGGCACTTGCCACAGAGTATAATTACTGTAGACATATTAGATTTTCATTGTTATCATTCTCGGTTAGGTAAGTGTAAGTGGTCAGACTATGGAAGACCATGAATGTCAGGCCAGGGAATTTGAACTTGGATGTAGACCTGCTAGGTTTTTTGAGCAGAAGAATTGTCACAGTGAAAGTGGCCTTGTCATAGGACAGTCTAGTCTTCTGTGGGGGAATCTGGATTAATTAAATGAGAGATAAATAGGCAATAAAGGTAGAAAAAATTGCCTATATTATCTAGGTGTGAACAGATAACTTCTGGATTCAGTAGAGAAAAATAGGGGCAGAAATACAGTTCCTGGTGTGGGTGGAATAGCAGTGTGGCTGAGAAAAGAGAGGTCCCATAACCTTAGGAAAAAAACGTCTTGGTGCCATAGTTTCTTCTACTAAAAATGGGATTATAATTCTCCTAATACTTTTTTATGAGTAATAAATGAGTTAAATTTGAGAATAGTGCCTGGCATGTATTACTAATATTATTCTTATCTCTCAGAAATTCCTATGATAGCCACAGCCTGTCAGATCTCCAAAGGCAGGAGTAGGCCCCTGTTGCCAGCAGAAGGCAAAGAAATGTAATCACTGAGGTGGTCTTTGTGGCTGTGCAGCATTTCAGAAGGTGAAGTCATTTACATGCTCTCAGCATCACCTTTCCAGGTTCTCAGGGCTCCAGATGCCCACTCTACAGGTACCCACTACCCAGTGGACATTAAATCAATAGAGCCATGGACGGATAAAATCCAAGATATTGGGAGAAGTGACACAACTCCTTATTCATCCCTCCATCCCAGATCAAGGTTTTAAGATTGGTGAACTAGAGGATTGTCAAGTCTTCTATTAAAAGAAAAAGACCAGCAAGAGGAAGAGGCACCATTTTAAGGGATGAAGATAGAGTAATAATTCACCACTTCCTGAGTACCTATTAATGTACTATGTTTTTAATGTTATTATTTGATTTAATCTTTCTGACAATCCTGAAAAACATTATTTTGCCCATTTTATAGATGAGGCAATTGAGATTCAGAAAGGTTCGTAACTTGAACAAGGTCATCCAACTTAGGAAGCACAAATCTAGATTTGAACCCAAGTTTATCTTATTCAAACACCACTACTCTTTTACTTTCAGATGTCCCATTTTAAAAAGTGTGCAGGGTGGGTGTTCAAATACACAGCATCTCTTTATGTATAAGGCTTTAGGCTCAAGATACTTATTCCCTGCACCTCAGTTTTGTCATCTGTAAATAGGGATTTTCTTTCTCAGGGCTGCTCTGCGGAGTAAATGGGATAAAGTATATAAAGTATCTCAGCTGCTGGCATAAATTTAGTTATAATTATAAGTTTCCTGATCCTCCTCATAATTGCCAGTGTTGGTACCAAAAATCCCCCGAAGTCTCAGAACTCATTTGCCTTTCTGTTGCCACTGTACTGATTAGTGGCAGTGATGACTTAAGGGTAGATGGTGCCAGAGAGATATCCTCAGGTACTGGAAGGCCTGTCTGCGTGTACATATATTCCAGGCTAGATGTGGGCTGGGGGCAGGGCACAGAACCACGCTGACCATTGTCCAGTTTCCTTTCTGGGAAATTCTCTTTTTTTCTCCATTCCTGAATTCTCCCCTCCCACTTGGCTTGTGTTTCAGGAGCTGCAGAAGGCCCAAAAGAAGAAATGTATCAAGAAGAAACCTTTGTTGAAGGAGGTAGAACAGCCTCGCCCTCAAGAGTCCAATGTCACCGTGGCAGCACCAGCCCCAGCTTTGCCTACTGCACCCCAGCTTCTCACCTCCTCCTCTCCCGTACCTCCTCCTGAGCCTAAACAAGAGGCCCTCTCAGGAAGCCTTGCTGACCACGAGTATACTGCTCGTCCTAATGCCTTTGGCATGGCCCAGGCGAACCGCAGCACCACACCCATGGCCCCTGGCGTCTTCTTGACCCAGCGGCGCCCTTCAGTTGGCTCTCAGAGCAATCAAGCAGGACAAGGTACAACTGCCATATGATTATAGAATTGAGGACTTTAGGGCCAACAGCTCCAAACACTATGCACTCTGGTAGATGACAGTACAGGAAGGGATACTGGCAACTGATCTAGGGTGCTTGGACTTGATGTCATAGGCCATGAAGTAACATCGATTGATGTTAAACAGAGACAAGCTCAGATGTGGGTTTACAAAGAGCTTCTGGTGGCCAGAGTGGACGATGGGCTGAAGGTGGGAAGTCTAAGGAGGAAGCGCACACACTCTAAGCTGCAGAGAAGAGAGGCGAGGACTCTGGCAAAGGGAATGGAGAGGGGGGATACATGGATTAAATATGGAGGTGGTCACATGGGATGTGGGAGGTGATTTGATGTGGGGAGAGGGGAGAAGCCAAGGGTCAAGGACTCAAACCCTACTTTTCCTCATTTTGGCCCTCAAAGCCCAGTCTTTAGAGTACATAGCTCAAGGGAGTGAGGCATTGGGTGATGAAGATGGGGGTTTTGAATGAAGTAAGCCTCTAGGGGTAACAACATTAGGGACACTGAGTTATAATCACTAACCAGGTACTCGTCTAATACTGGTGGGCAAGATAAGGGGACTGGGAAACACAATCATCTCCCTTAAGAATATAGGAAGGAAAATGGGACCAAAAAACAGTGGAAAAAAGGAACCAGACAGACTAACCAGGAAGTCCATGGCAGAGTCATAGGAGGAAGAGTGAAGGCATGTGGTATTGGCTAAGGAGCACTTCTTGCCCAAGATGAGCCTGGAGTAGGTGTAAGGATAGGGAAACTGTGGGCAGAGGTATAGGAGGGGGTGGCCTGAGGACAATTGGTACTGGAGTTGCTACTGGAGCCCTTGCCATAGTGTTTGTTTACCTCTTGGTTTCCCCACAGGAAAGCGTCCCAAAAAGGGCCTGGCCACAGCAAAGCAGAGACTCGGCCGTATCCTGAAAATCCACAGAAATGGCAAACTACTTCTGTGAGCTCCCTGGCATCCTGCCCCTCCCCCCTTCACCCCCATTGCCTTCTCCATGGTCAACTCTCGGGGCACTCCTGGATCCTGTCTGCCCCCGACAAGGTGCTGAGGCACATCGTTCTGCTTTCTTGGAACTGACCAAAGGCAGGGACTCCCCTAAGGCCTCTTCACTGACTCCCCACCCCCTCCCCCATTTCCTCTGGAGCATCCTGCCTTCCTCCTCCATACTTCTGAGTAGCAGGTAAATGGGAAAGGTTTCCAGATGATTAGAACTCTCTTTTCTGCTGCTCTAAACCATTTCCCTCTCACCAGCCTTGTCAACCCTTGACTCTTATCCCCACCTAGAGCCAGAAGGCAGGTTGAGGAGAGGCATGAGGAGAACCTGGGCCCTCAGTATTGCCATGGTCCTGAAGGGGGAGTCCCAGCACTTACTACTTCCCCCAACTCCAGCCCAGTCTCCAGAAGCCTGCCCGCCTCTGCCCATCCTTCCTTTCCCTTCCTCCCCCAGCCCAGGGGACATTTCCCACTCAAGACTTGTTTCTGGAAGAAGGGGCTGGCCTCTGCCCTTTCTTGCCAAAATGGTTCATGGAAATAAGGAGGGGATTGGAGCCTCTTCACTTCCCCACCATGGGCCATTTCCAGAGGGAGCCTAGAAAGGTCATGGGCTGACTTCATGAGTCCTTGGGAAGAGGAGAGATTCCTGTCACTTCTCAAGGTGGGGGGAGCCTTTGACCATGACGTTGACTGTGACTTTATGGCCCATTGGTGGAAGCTACTTTGGAGTGGCTACAGATGAAGTCCCCAGGCTGGGTTCCAGGGATTTGCCTGGATTTTGATCCATGTGGCTGTGGCTGAGTCCCAGCTGGTGAAAAACCATCTCCTACAGTCTCAAAGCACCGCCCACCGAAGCAGATGACCCGGGGCTCTAGGGCCCACTTTCTTCACCTGCATCCCAGCGCGCAGAGTGGACCTTCCAGGGAGAATGTGGCAGGACAGCTCAGCCCTGCTTCTTTCCGCACTTGACGTCTTGATCAGAAGACCATGGAACTCACACCTTCACTCCTGGGCCGCCGCACTCCTAGGTGCCAGGTGGACGCTTGAGCTGAGTGCAGAGGCCACAGGGCTGGAGCCTGGGAGAGAGGGAGCACTCGTGTATACAGGAGCTGGTCGTCTGATCCCCCCTCCCCTTCTTTTCTTTGTGGATGTCTATTGTCCAGACAGTGCCCACCATCTCCCTCCCTGTCCCCTAACTCGCTCCCACCTCCACATGTCCTGCCTTCTTTGGCAACCTGGACTGGATGGAGAATGTCCCCCTCCCTCCATGTTGGCGCTGCCCAAGTGGAGTGCATCCGTACCCTCCACCCCTCTCCAACTTCACCCTAGTTGTCCCAGTGCTTCTGGGGAACTTAAAGCTACCATGCAGGCCACAGGGAATATGTGAGACCTTGTCATCTTGGTGTCTCCAGTTCATTCTTTCTCTACAGCCCACATCGATTCCCCTTCCTTGGAATCAGGGGTCCTTTAGACCCATTTGTTTTTTCTACTTGGGGACCCCAGGGGCCAAGCAGTCCTCCATCTAGTCACACCAAAGGCAAAAAGCCTGGCTACCTCCCCCTTTGCACGTGAGGTCCCCACTCCCCTCCTCTTTGTTTCTGCCCAGCTTCGCTTTTCTTGGGGATTTCAAGGCAGCAGAGGGTGGCGAGGGGAGGGAAGTGGGGCAGCCTGTGTCCCTGTGTAGGCAACTGCCTGACTAGGCCCTGACTGCTATAACCAAGACCAGGACCCCAATCCTTCTGCTCATTAACAACCCCCCTCCTTGATCTTTCAAAGGCAGCTAATTGCTAGCAAATCCCCCTAGTTCCAGGCCTCTTTCCCCTCTGTTTCTTTGTTAGAAGTATCTGTGGAGCTGAAACCCAACCTCCACATGACGGTTTCCATTTAGTTTAGTTGGACTGTCAGAGCTTCCTGTTTGTTGTTTTGTGTTTCCAATGAAAAGCAAGTTTACCCTCAGAGTTATGCTTTTCCAAAGAGGCTAGTGTGCTTTTTTTTTTAATGTTTCAGGTTCTAAGTGAAGTGAGTTGGGGAGGGGTTAGGAGTGGTAGGAACCAAGGGTTAGAACATGGTGAGAGAGTTACCTCCGGTCTCCTACCCCCAGTACAGAGCTGGGGGTCAAATAGGGGGCTGAGAGAGAGGATTTCTATTCACCTTTAATATATTTTTACAAAAAAGCAAACAATTTAAAAACAAGCCCACCGCTTCTGTACATGTTTAAATATATTTTTAGAAGTGGGTAGGATTGTGAATTTCTGATGCAGGGCCTTTTTATAAACAGGTTAGAATAGCATCATACAGACTTCTCTTGTTTTTTTCCCTCCCCCCTGTTTTTTTCTTATGTTGTGTTACTAATGTAATTTATATTTTTTTTAGGTCCTCCCTTTCCTATAGAGATAAAAGTGATTTATCTTGGCAATTGATTTGATTTGCATTCTTTTTTGGTGGTGGTGGTGGTGGTGGTTCCAATTCCAGAAATGTCGCCTTCTATAGTTACTTTCCAACTCTCCCTCCCATCAACCTAGCGTTTCACGGGTGTCCGACTGTTTACTCGAGGTGGGGAGAGGACAGGGTCCCTGCCCTCGCAAGAGACACAGTTCACATACGCGAAACAGATACTCAGAAGGATAGTGCGCAGAAAAGAAAGGGCGCAGCAATTCATAGGGGCCTAACAAGTGTAATGGGAAGGCTTTCCATGGGCGGCTCTTCGTGTTGACACCTGTATCTTTTTTTCTATTAATGTAAAGTTTTGGGGTCTCTCTCTCCTTCCCTCTCTCACTCCTCCAGGCTGAACTAGATTACTGTGCTTAGGGCCAGTGCAAGGGATAGAATATAATTATTTGAGCTAACATATCATCCCAGACACACTGCTCTTTGTGTTCTATGTATACTGATTTATTTTATCCTCACCAACATTCTCATCCTACTGATGAGGAAAGAGAGGCAAAATAACTTTCAGTATCAAGTTGTGGGGCCAGTCTGGTTTCAGAATCTGTGTTTTTTTGTTTGTTTTTTGAGAGAGAGGAAGGGAGAGGGGGAGAGAGATAGAAATATCAGTGATGAGAGAGAATCATTGATTGGCTGCCTCCTGCATGCTCCCCACTGGGAATCGAGCCCGCAACCCAGGCACATGCCCTTGACCAGGATCAAACCTGGGACCCTTAAGTCCGCAAGCTGACACTATACCCACTAAATCAAACCAGCTAGGGCCAGAATCTGTGTTTTTATCACAGTTCTACCACCTCTCACTAATAACCACTACCATTATTAAGTGCCTTTCCTGCGCCGAACATTGGGCTAGGGGTTTCTCATTTAGTCTTCACTGACAACTATGGGAGAGAATTAATGGCCTATTACATTTTTTAAAGATATGTTTTTCTTGATTTCAGAGAGGAAGGGAGAGGGAGAGAGAAACATCAATGATGAGAGAGAATCATTGATTGGTTGCCTTTTGCATGCCCTACACTGGGGATCGAGCCTGCAACCCAGGCACAGGAATCGAACCTCGACCTCCTGGTGCATAGGTCGACACTCAGCCACTGAGCCATACTGGTCAGGTTAATGGCCTATTTTACAGTGAAGGAGGCTGAAGCTGGCCAGTGATCTTTCACAACAGGATCTGCCTGACTTCCAAAGACATGTTCTTTCCCCTCACCATGTTAGAAAATCTTTTTTAACTCTGACCCAACATATATTTATTGAGCATCTGTTTTATGTAAGGAGCAGCATTGAGAGGTGTGTCCTGAGGAGAGCCCTCAGAGTGATGTTGGGAGCCTCAGTTCCAAGTTTCCCACCACCCTGACTGTGTGCCTAGGAAGGGGCTGCTTACTGTCTGAGGGTCACTGTAAAAGGAATTTGAACCCAGTCAGGATTTCTTCATCCTGGAGATTCTGGTTCTGTGGGTGTGGGGTAAGGCTGTCTGGGTTTGTCACCTACTGGCTAAAGGACCCCCTCCAGCTGTCCCAACTTTTATTGGTATTAGGCAAGGTTTGGATAGAGAAAGTGCATGGGAACTGTGTCTCCTGGTAGAAAGGCAACAGGAAAGGGGGAGGGATTTCAGAGCCCTTGTAGGAATGCTGGGCTGGATTCATTTTATCACCTACTCTCATTCCATCCCTCCCCAGTAAGGGGCAAAAATACCATCACCAAACACTGTCACCAGCCTAAGTTTAGAGCAAGGGTGGGGAACCTTTTTTCTGCCAAGGTCCATTTGGATATCTATAACATCACTAGAGGCCCAGTGCATGAAATTTGTGCACCTGGTGGGGGGGGGGCTCTCAGCCCGGTCTGCACCCTGTCGCAGTCTGGGACCCCTCAGGGGATGTCTGCCTGCTGGATTAGGCCCAATCCCACTGGGAGATTGGGCCTAACTTGGCAGGCCGATAACCCTCTCACCATCTGGGACCCCTTGCTCTTTACTGCCTGCCTGCAGCGGAGTCAAGAGAAGTTCCCGCCATTGCCACTGCGTGTGACAACCATGAGCCTGGCTTCTGGTTAAGTGGCACTCTCCCCTGGGGAGCGCACTGACCACCAGGGGCAGCTCCTGCATTGAGTGTGTGCCCCCTGGTGGTCAGTGCACGTCATAGCGACTGGTCATCCTGCCATTGGTCCATTTGCATATTAGGATTTTATTATATAGGATTTGCAGGCCATAAAAAATTACCCACTTAAAAATTAGCCTGCTATATATATTTCATCAAACATATAACTAACCCCTTAATGCCTTGGCAGAGCCAGATCAAATGATTTTGTGGCCCTCAGGCCAGACGCTCCCCACCCTGCTTTAGAGAATAAGCTAGTCTTGGTGAGCATACTCCTCATCTAGGCAGGAGGTGCCAGCAAATCAGAGGCTCCTGTCTAAAAATGAGGAGAATAAGGGCACCCATTTCAGTCTTCCCAGTATGGAGTAGACAAGTATACAGGGCTTGTCACTAAGAGCTCACCTTTTCAATAACTACCCAAGTCATTTGGGAGTGATTACTTGTCCAGGTCTCAATTTCTATATTTGCCAAATGGAATTACTTAACTATGTACTTCCCTCGAGGACGGTGAGTGTTGGAGGAGGAATCACCCCTGGATGATAATTGATTCCTGAACTGAATCCTCTAACCCTGACCTATTCTTAGTACAGTTCCCACATTTCTGTTTGCTCGTGTGGTGTTCCCTGCCTCAAGCACACAGGCCCCTCCCTTTTTTATTTTTAAATATATTTTTATTGATTTGAGAGAGAATCATTGATTAGCGGCCTCCTGTACATCCCCTACTGGGGATTGAGCTTGCAACCCGGGCATGTGACCTGACTGGGAATCAAACCATAACCTCCTGGTTCATAGGTCAACACTCAAACCACTGAGCCATGCCTTTCTGTCAGGACCCTGATCATGCCAAGTTGGCTGAAATGGCACTTGCCCTCCAGTAAGCTGAGTGAAGAAGAAGAGCACTGTATGGGGCAGTGTGGTGACAGATGAGCAAGGGATGCTGGTCAGGGAATCTATCCCTGGGAAGCAGGGAATTCAGGTCAGGTTTCCTGTCAGGGTGATGTCTGAGCTGAAGAGTGAAAAGTAATTACCCAGTCAGGCTGAGAACAGTGGGAAGAGTATTCCAAGCCAAGGCAATAGCATGACTTAAAAATTTTGGGGTGGGGGTGGGGGAACCCATGTGTGTATAAGGCAAGCAATTTAGTATAACTGCTGCTGTGACTTCCACCTGAGGGTACGTATGGCAGAGTCTCCAAGAGGGAATGTTTAGTTTGAGCAGGCATATGATAAAAATCCATTAGTTTTTAGGCATAATATTTATTTTAAAACCTCAGATAATGGAGGATATATCATTTTGATATTTGTCAAAAGACTTAACTTTATCCCATGAATGACAGAGAACCATTAAAGGGTTTTAAGCAGAAAAATGGCTTTAAAAAGATCCCTTTGCAAGTCATAGGAGTGGATTAGGAGGGAGAAAGATTGAGCCAGGGAGACCAGCGAGGAAGTTACTGAAAGAGGGAAGGGGAGGGTACCATTGCATCTTCTAATGCTCCATTCAATGCCACTTCCCCAAGGAAGCCTTTATCCAACTTTCCAGTCAATTCTGACATTTTTCTGGATTTCTACACCTCATAGAAGGTGGAAATCTCAGGCCATTTTCAGGAGGCAGACCTATGGAGATGGCCTTTCATACAACCTAAGAGACACACTTGGGCTCCTCTATCCCCTTTTTAGGTTTTTAACTAAATATAGATTACCTTTCCAGGCCCTCTCTTTCCCCATAGGACCAGAATATAATGTCAGCACTCACCAATGAATGTGGGAAGAGAAATACAATATCCATTTTATATTCTCCTCAGGAGTCTACCTAGCCTCTCTTGCATTTTATTCCATTCCATTCTATCATACACAACCTTTCAGGGTTATTGTCCCGAAGTCCTATTTTCATCATTCCTTCCTGCTTAAGAATATCTGTGGCGTTCCACTGCTTTATGATATCTTCTGGCTTTCAAGGCTTTCCAGAGCCTGGCCCAACCTAGAGTCAGTGGGCTGTGGTGGAAAGAGGATTATGTCCAGGAGTTTAGTATACCAATGATTCCAATTCAGCTCTGACACCTATGTGATATTGAGCTGGCTACTTCATATTTTCTTGATTCAGTTTTTGTCATCTGTGGAGCAAAGATATAATCCCTACCTCATAGCTTTGTTCGGGGGAATTATAGTAGCTACTGTCTTTAAAGAACTTCAATGTCTGGCAGTCAGGTAATCAGTGAATCCATTTAAATTTTTCTCAGCTAATATTTGACCAACCAGGCCTATCTTAACTTATAAAAGCGAAATATTAAAATTAACCGTTTCTTCGGGACGGGGGTAAGCCACGCCCAACAGCCAATCAGAGCTGGTGTATGCAAATTAGCCCAGCCAAGATGGCGGAGGCCGCAGCCCATGTGTGCAGCTTCTCTGGGGCTGCGGCCTCCGCCATCTTGGGGGCCTCCCGCCTGGGAAAGCATCCAGCGCCTTGGGCCTGTGGATGCCTTCCCAGGCAGGAGCCTGGGGGGGGGCGGCGGGGACCAGGCAGCTGTACCCCAAGGCCCCCGCCCGGGAGGCCACGGGGGGTTGGCCAGCACCACCGCAGCCTCGGCTTCCCGGGCGGGTGGCCCATAGGGTCAGTGGGAGCTGTGGCCGGCCTGAAAACTGCCCTCAGCCCCTCACCCAGGCTTGCTACACCCCCTGGGGTGAGGATCTCCACTGGGGAGCTTGGCCAGCTTGCAAACAGACATTGGCCCCTCACCCAGGCTGGCCAGGCACACGAGCAGGTGGACATCCCCAGAGGGGTCCCAGACTGGGAGAGGGCACAGGCCGGGCTGAGGGACCCCCCCCCCCCAGTGCACAAATTTTTGTGCACTAGGCCCCTAGTAATCTCATAAAGGCTACAGAGAAAGTAAGCTTTAAAGGAATTGAGAGAATATTTCAAACCAGGGCAGGAAGTCGAGTTGGCTTCATGAGGAAAGTGAAGGACACACGTGGCTGAGTTAATAGGTGTGGTGAGCCTTACACTCTTGTAGAGAGGAGATAGAACTAAATCTGTGACACAAAGTTGCTGGAAGTTGCCAGAGTATCATCTATAGCAGTTCAGTATCACTGATTCAATTCTATAGTGGTTTATTAGGCCCTGTGTATGCTATTAGAAGGCTTGATCTTCAAGGAGCATGTAGTTTAGTACACAGACATGGAAAGTATAGCATGCTGAGATAAATGCAGTAAGTCTGCACAACATTGTTGATAGGTTCTGCAACTTTAAACAAAATGACGTATACAGAAACCAATTTTACCATAGGCTAATTGATATAAACAAAAGGTAAGCCCGGCTGGCATGGCTCAGTGGTTGAGTATCAACCTACGAACCAGGAGGTCATGGTTTGATTCTCAATTCCGGGTCAGGGCACATGACCGGGTTGCAGGTTTGATTCTCAGTAGGGGGTGTACAGGAGGCAGCCCATCAGTGATTCTCCTCATTGATGTTTTTATCTCTCCCTCCCTCTCCCTTCCTCTCTTAAATCAAAAAGCATATTTTAAAAAATAGAATAAAAGTAAAAAAACACACACAAAAACAAAAGTTAAGTTTCCATAACATCTCATCAATGAAATGGCATGGAAGGAAACATTATTTGAGGACCTGCTGTACTATATTACAAATAGGTATGGAGTGCTGTGGAAGCATGAAGGAACCCAGTCTGAGGAGCAGAAAAGATGTCTAGGAAGAAGCAACACCTGAGTTGAATAATAAAGGACAGTCACTAGGAAAGGGAAGGCAGAGGGTGAGTTGGAATAAAGCATTCCAATCAAAAGGGACAGCATAAGCAAAAGTAGCAAGTTGAGGCAGCCTTGTGTGAGTGGAATTATTAGCCCTTGAATTGGGCTGGTGTGCAGGCTACAGTAAGACAGCAAATGTTGGAGGATGAAGATTAAGAGGTTGTCAGGGACCCAATCATGGAGGTTCAATTTATGTTTCAGAATGATTTTTCTGGTCATCCTTAGGGTGGGGAGAGACATAAGGGGCTTACAAGATTCCAGTAAGAAGCAATGAGGTCTAAACCAGGGCAGTGGCTGTGAAGATACCAGAGATATTAACCCAAGCACCCCTTTTTCATGACATTTTACTATGGACCGTTCCAAACATTCAGAAAGTCAAAGTAATTATACTGTGAACACTCATGTATCCACCATCTAGATTCTACAATTATCTTTTTACTATACTTGCTCTGTCACATGTATCTATTCATCCCTCTATCCCTCCATCAACCCATCTTAGTTTTATACATTTCAAAATTAGATATCTGTACACACCCCCTTAAAACACTTCTGTGTGCATGCCATTAACTAGAGCGTAGTATACATTTTCACTATTTTAGCTAAAATATTCATATAATGAAAGGTACCTATTTTAACAGTATAATTTCATGTATATGGTAACCCACACTTCTGTCAAAGATACAGAACATTATCATCAACCCAGAAAGTTTCCATTGTCCCTTCCCAGTCAATCACAATCCTACCCCCTTCCAGAGTAGGCCTAGAGTTTGGAAGGGTAGGACTTGGAATGTGTGAGAACAGAAAGATGACCCAGGTAGAGAGAATCTGAATGGCTTCCTCTCCAGCAAAGTCATGAAGGCAGGTAACCCTGGGGGATGCACAAGCATTAGTAAATAAGCTTGAATGGATGCCTTTCAGTCTCCCTTTTGTCCCCCTATGGGGCCTCATCTTAATGGGTCAAGGCATGGAACAATGAAGTAGAGAAGAGCCAAAGGCCCTCAGAAGCTAAAAGTCTTATGGGGGGAAACAGTCACAATTCAGTGTAACAAATATTGAATGTTGCATTGTACAAGAGTCAATGCTATAACAGGAAAAAATGGAAAATGAGGTGAAATAACACAAAAGTGTCACAAGGTTTGTGGTGTCTGTGTGTGAGACAGAGGAAGGAGCAAAAGAAGGAGGGGAGAAGCAGAGTAGAGAAATGATAAGGTGAATGACTTAGACTCTTGGGACTGGAGAAGTTCAAAGGAATAAGGGGGAAAGATCATTGAGCAGCCATGAAAAATTTCCTGGAGGTGAGAGGAGTTGTCTTGAAGGATGTTGATTTTGATAATAAGTGTGCTAGACATAAAAAAGTTTTAAGTAGCAAATAACAGAAAATGCAAATCAGGCATGGGACATTGGCTCATGTAATTGAAAAGTCTAGAAGTCTGTGGATTTCAAGCACAATTTAATCAGAGCTTTGATTCTGATGATCTCAGTTCGTGTGTGTGTGTGTGTGTGTGTGTGTGTGTGTTAGCTTTGTATTCAGGATACTTCTTCATGGTTATAAGATGGCTGCACACAGCATAATGTAACCACTTGTGTTTATTTGCCATCTGAACATCCTCTTTGGTGAAGTGCCTATTCAAATCTTTTGATATTTTAAGTGGGTTGTTACTCTTCTTACAATTGAACTTTGAGAGCTTTTTATATATTTAAGGATATTAAATTCTATCTTGGATGTGTGATTTGCAAATATTTTCTCCCAGTTTGTAGCTTGTCATTTTTTCTCCCACTCTGTAGCAGTCTCTTTCACAGAACAAGTTTTTAATTTTGATAAATGTCAATGTATCAGTTTTATTTTGTGGATTATCATGTTTAAGAATTCTTTGACTAGCCCTGACTGGGTGTGGCACAGTGATTAGAGTGTTGGCCTGCAAACCGGAGGGTCTGCGGTTTGATTCCCAATAAAGGGCACGTACCTGGATTGCAGGTTCGATCCCTGGCCCTAGTCAGGGAATGAATGGGGAGGCAGCCAATCAGTGTGTCTCTTTCATATCAATGTTTCTCTTTCTCCCCCTCCCCCCTCCCTTCCACTCTCTCTAAAAATTAATGGGAAAAATATCTTCACTCAGGTGAGGACTAAAAAAAATTTATTTGAGTAACCCTACGTCATGAAAATGGTCTCTTATCTTCTAGAAGTTTTATAGTTTTATGTTTTACATTTAGATCCATGACCCATTGTGAGATAATTTTTGTGTACTGTAAGAGGTTTAGGCCAAGGCTTTGTTTTTTGCCTGTGAAATTTCCAATTGTACAAACATCACTTGTAGAAAAAAAGGTCTTTTCTCTATTGAATTGCCTTTGCTCCTTTGTAAAAAATCAGGTAGCTGTACTAATATGAGTCTAATTCTGGAATCTCTATTCTGTTCCATTGATCTCATGTTTCTATACTTCCACTAATACCACCCTGTTTTGATTACTATAGCTATATAATAACCCTTAATGTCAAATAGAGTGATTCCTCCCACTTTATTCTTCTTTTTCAAGATTGTTTAGCTATTCTAGGGCCTCAGACTTTTCATATAAATTTTAGAATAAGCTTTTCTGTGCCTACACATACCTTGAAAGGAATTGCATTAAATCTGTAGATCAATTTGGAGATAATTGACATGTTGAGGGTTTTACAATATTTTTAGATTTTATAAAATGTTTAGTGGAAGTATAATATACTAAAATTTGTGAAGAACACAAATTCTAAATGTACAGATGAAAGAATTGTCCCATTACCCAGTTCAAGAAATATAATAAATAACACCTAGGCCCTAGGGCAGCTGTTCTCCACCTGTGGGTCGAGACCCCTTTGGTGGTCAAATGACCCTTTCACAGGGGTCGCCTAAGATCATCCTGCATATCAGATATTTACATTATGATTCATAACAGTAGCAACATTATAGTTATGAAGTAGCAATGAAAATATTTTATGGTTGAGTCACAACATGAGGAACTGTATTTAAAGGGCCAGAAGGAGAAACAAGATGGCGGCATAGGGTAGACACCGTATATGCAGCTGTGAACAACTATTTCAGAAAAACCACGAAAAGAACACACGGACACCACTCGCACCCACAGGACGGCTGGCTGAGTGAAAATCCTACAACCAGAGAAGAGTCTGAGACTCAGAGCAGCAGCGGAAGCAAAGTACAGAGGTACGGAGGCGCGC